>JAVXUM010175996.1:11618-23058 GCA_035590655.1 Pouteria glomerata
TTAGCAAAATTCATATATATATATATATGTATGTATGACAATGAAGAGAGAGAGTTTTGGTGTTAGAAGAAAAGAAATATGGAAAAAAAGGAGAAGAAAAAGCATAAGAGAAACCAAGAAAGTTGGAGCTTGGCAAGTGGTTCCAATTCTAAGCAAATTCAAATTAACTTGTAAGGATGCAATTAAACACTTGAGGAACCTATCATATTCCAAGTTCTAAAGAAAATCAGAGTATGATAATTTCATGTAGCACGAGGTTCTATCGTATGCTAACTAATGGATATGTTACATACATCCCAGGTTCTAAGTGTGCAACTACTTATTTATTTACAGGCTCGTCAAAATTTGGACCACCTGATGTCCTTCATTCGCATCAATTCCAGCTACCCGAGGGCCTCTCTGTATAAAACCCATAAAATGAGGTGAACTGCAAGGCTTAGTAGGAAAAATATTCAAACAGTACAACATACATTTTACATATAGGAATAGAGATAAATATTCATGAAATTTACCACTATCATAGGCTACAGATAGTTATAGCCCGTATCATAGAGGTAAGTAGTAAAATGTTCATTCGACATGTTTCTCCTTGTTCCACCCTTATAATAATACCTTGCCATCCTTATTGCCCCTTAATATGTCCTTGTAATTTGTGCAAAGAACCCACTATAGCATTTCCATCAATCCCTTTTTCCACCCTTATAACCCCGAGCTGCCCTTGTAACTCTCTTTCTTTACCCTGAAAACATGAATTCTCAAGAAAACCAAATAACCAGCATGAATATTTACACATTAGCGGCAAAAATATAAGTCATTCCACTTATACAGTCGAATCATATAAGTGTTTTCTTACCTTTATAAAAAAAACTAGGTTACAACTATTCGAATAAATTCTCTACTTGGAGGGTCTAAAGCTCTTTCCTGCTGGCTTTTCTTCTGATACACATTAGAATCTACGTGAATAAATCATGTCTAGTTAACATGTGTCCCTATATCTTTATTCAATCATTTTCATCGTTCCATTTAGCCTAGAGAGTCTAAACTGGTAATTTTTCCTATCCTATACACTTCTGTCTAATCTAAATAAATATCTATCCCTTATATATATATATATATCAAACAATAAAATAATTTATATTAATGGTGATTTACATTTGGTTAATAAATAATTACATTTCCCTAAATCGCTATTTTCCTTATTTTCCCTTATAATATCAATAAACTCAAAATTGTAAAACTATTCTTAAATTGGTCGTTATCAGTCCACTTCCTCATATTCGGGGTTTTCAAGCCTAAATAAAATTTCAGGGAAATTTTTAAAATTTTTTGAGGTCATTTGCTATTTTTTTCTTATTTTTCTATTAGGTTCATGGAAAAATTCATAAAAATTAGCATGTAACTCAAAAAATCACGAAACCAATTTTAAAATTTTTTAAATCATATAGGCTTTACTTTGGTTACCGTATATGGCTTCACGCACTCCCACGCACCACCGCCACATGTGGGCGTGGCACTTTGTCACTATTCATCTTCTTCCCTTGTGAGACCTATGCAACCCTACTATTTTTCCCTTGTTTCTCCTTCATTTTCCACCATTTTAAGTGAAATTTATATCAAAATTGAAGTTCTCGAAAAGCTCAATGCAACGAAACAAGTTTCGCTCCGTTTCATGGTCATTTGATGGTTCATACTTGGCCCAAAATGTGTGGGTATCATGTTTGTCTCTAAACCCAAGTCTCACCCATGGTTGCTGGGCGTGTTCTTCCTACCAACACCACTCATGTGCAAGTGTCTAGGGGCTTTAGAGCCGTTTTTATACCATAGCTTAAAATTGTTTTTACATTACTTGAAGCAAATAAGAAAAGAAGAAAACAAGGACAGAACAGAATAAGAAGAATAAACCCATGCACCCCTTAACCTTTCCATGACAGTTCTCAATAGAAAATAAAAGAAGCATAAACAATAGTTACCTGCACAACTTCCCTTCCCTTCCCCTCTTCCTCTTTCTTTCTTCCTCCTTTCTTTCTTTGCTACTTTTCTCTCCCCTATTTTGTTGCTACTTCGGGTGTAATGGTTGAAAGAAGAAAACCAAATTGTTATGTGTTCAACGTGGTACACTTTAATGTGGGACACCTATGAGATAGAAGTCTCATGTAGCCACATTCATGTTTTTTTTCCATATATGGTCAGAATATCTTTCATGCAAATATATATAATATATATTTATATCTATTCGATCTTTACAATCTACCCTACTAATGAAAAGTTTCGTCCTCGAAACTTAAGTTATATCGCATTCTAGCAGTAAAATGCAAAATGTACTTATTTAAATTAGTGAGGAGAAATTCAGTCAGGGTATTTTTTTTGCTAGCATACTAAGGATTGAATTACTTATTAGTGGACAAATAACACTGGGTACTTTAGTCGCATTTCCGCCTCTACTTCCCAGGTTGCTTCTTCAATCCCATGATGTTGCCATAAAATTTTCACCAATGGGATCGTTTTTGTGATACCCCTACCTTTGGTATGAATGGAAAGCTATGAATTTGATTCATTGAGATTATGGGAGTGAAAATTTTGTGTTGTGATGCCATATTCCTTTATATTTCTAAGTGTTGGAATTTTTGCTATTGTAAGACCTTACTTGGAAGTGATTGGGAAGGAAATGCATGGAATGATTTTATATGGAAAATGAAGAGTTTAGTGTATGAAATTGGAGTTGGGAATGTAATGGAAAGGGAGGAACCGGCCATGCATGAATCCTTGACACAATTTGACCTAGTCTTGCCACTTTGGACCAATGGGGAGGAAAATTGGTATGGTTGACTTTTCCACCCATCCAACTAGGCTTAAATATATATACTATATTGTGAAGGAATGGAGAAGAAAGCATGGCCGGCCAAGCTTGAATGAGTGTTCCAAATTGTGTTGTTTTGCATTAATAAATAGCATTTAAGGGTGGTGGGACCCAAGGGTGGAAATTGGAAGACCAATACATATATACATATATATAATTGTATTGGTGAGATGGTGGGAAGACCAAATGGCCGGGCAAGCATTATTTCTTCTCCATTGCCTTGGTGTTTTGTTTGTTTGCTTTTAAATTGCATTTAATAGTGGTGGGCCCTTAGTTAATGTCTTGGAAGACTTGTGTGGAGCAATATACATATATGTGTATGTAATAAAGAAATTGTGTGGTGTATATGGAGAGAGCCGGCCAAATTGAGGTTAGATATAACATATATGTATATTAGATGATAAAATATCATAGTGTGAAGGAAGAAAAGTTGAGAGAACTCTTGAGAGGAACCGGCCATTTTCATGCTTGAAGGAGTTTGAGCTTGAGAGCTTGAGAGTTGAGAGAAAAGCTTGGAGTGTTTGAAGATGAAAAGTGAGAGGAAGGTTTGAGTAGCAAAAAAAAAAGGAAGGAGATCAAAAAAGAGGAACAAGAGTAGAGGAGCTCAAGTTCTCATGTTCTTGAGACAAGGTTGAAGGAAGAGAAGATCAAGTTTTGAAGTGTGGTGAGGGAAGATCATTTTGAAGTGTTTAAGAAGATTAAAAATCTTAACTTGAGGTAGGGAACTTCCTCTTAAGTTGTTTATATTTTAAATCCTTCATCTTTTCTTTGATCTTTGACTTTACATAACCAAGTAGAAAGGATCATGAAGTAGGGTAGAGAAATTGGTGGTTGTTGTGTGTTAGTTCCTTTCCTCACTTTGGTTGGGTGAAACATGAAATTTTCTTTTCTTAGTATGAACATGAGTTGAAACCCTAATCTCCTCCTCTTCTAAGTCTCATGATGAATAAGGGTATGTGATATGGTTGGTTAGGAGGTTAACATGATGAGATGGAGGTGGTGAGATTGAAGAAAACTTTTGAAAGCTTCTTTGTTGATTGTTTTGTGTGCATGGAAAAGATGGTTAAAATCCCATAAATTTAGAGGTTAAAGGGTGACTTTAATGATAAATAATCAAGGTAGAAAAAGGTGGGTTAGGACCTTAAACATGTTGGAGAAAACCCTAAAATTTGTGTAAATTTGACCTAGGGTCCGGACCGGGCCAGAGGGGGTCCGGACCGGAGGAGGGTAGTCCGGAGAAGAATAGCTACTGTGGTCCGGACCGTAGGGGCAAAATTTTGATCCGAGGCTACTGTGGTCCGGACCGGCCTTTGAAAATTTTGAACATTTGGATTTCTTTCCGAGGATGTTGCTAGGATTGAACTTTTGACTTAGAGATCATTTGATAATTGTTTTAATTGCATTGTGACCACGGTATATTGATGTAAATGTGTTGCCTAAAGATAATTGTGAGATGAATTAAATGATTGAAATGGATTGCACATGAGACGTGTTATATGTGAACCTTCATGTGAATTGTGATATATGAATTCACGTACCGGAAGGAAGATAGAATTGTTGTTCCAACTTGGCTGCAAAACGTATTAATTTCTTGCATTTTACTAAACATAGATGTAAAAGAATCCCTTAGTAAAATAAGTACAAGATCAACATCATGGTTTACCTACGCTTTGCCCCAAAATTCTTTCTAAATGAGCAAACTCTTTATGTGTTGTGCAGCAAAAATGAGTTGAGTTAAAGAAGAAATGAGAACCAAAAAAAAAATAAAAAATGAAAAGAATAGAAATGTTTGGTTTGTCATTTCATGAGAAAGGCATGGGTCCTTCTAGAAGGCTCTTCACATGTCACTACTACTGCAAACAAAGAAATTAGGTCACAATCATCATTAATTGGGCTTGCAATGCGTTGGGCTATACTCGTCTTTACTTTAGTATTAATATTGGGCTGGGTTGACGCATTTGTAAGCCTTAGTCTCTTAATCGTTAGTTACGTTACCCACAGTGAATGTAATAGATTGGAAAGAGAAATTCATTCAAAGAAGTTTATCGTTGAATTTTGGAGGCCTTGCCTCCCTCGAAGTTGCTTGTTCTGTAATCCAATCCTTTTTCTTCTTTAATTCTTTCATTTTCTGTTTTATTGTCCTTTACACTAAATACCCAGAAATGGGCTCTTGACATTGTAATAATGAAAATATTATCTAAAAAATTCCAACCAAACCAAGCAATCACACAAAGTAAAATAATCACATCAGAAGAATAACGAGGAAACCTTATCACAGGAAGAAAAACCTCAATTGCAGAATTTTCACTATTAACGGCTACAAGACTCTACTCAGATTCTCTGTGACTCACTTATACGAATCCTTTCACCACTTTTGCTCGAATCGCTCGATAAACCCTACAAGTGAATTTTCTGCCTCTCATAGAAAAGAATGAATACAAAGAAAAGTTAGAGAAAGAACGTGAAGACCCTTAAGAATAAAAGATTCTCCCTCTAGATTTCTATAATATGTTCCCCTAAGTCTTTTACTTTCATTAACTCTGGGTACATATATATAGAGTTACAAAGGTTGCCATAGTTTGGCAAAATAGGAAACTAAATTCGTTTAGAAGATACGTAGCTTGAACCCTCACACTCCCATTCTGCTACCTGCAGACTACACTGGAATCTTGTTACAGTTGTAAATCAAAGGTGGCGCACCCGCACACTCCAAGCGGTTTGCCAGCGGGCTAAAGTCATAACCGCATACTCCTCGTGTCCTACCTGTGAGGCTTTTTGAAATTTCTACGTGTGCTGTTTCAGTGTCATTTTTCAACTGAAATTCTATTTTTTCTTTAATTTGGCAACTTGCAGGATTTAGATCATATTTAAAATTCTTTCTTTCTTCAAATTATCTTGACTTCTTTGAATTTGAGAACTTTATTAAATTGGAAACTTTTCATCAATTTAGGAAACTTTTTATCAACCTGGAATTCTCTAGTGATTTTTATTTAACTTAAGATTGCATATCGATTTACTACAATATTGAACCTTGCAATCTCCCCATTGGCAATTCCATATCAAAACTTAAGTTAAATTTTATTGTCGCTTTTAATAATCCTGCACACAGTTGCAACAAACTCATCAAGGTATCATATAGGAAAAAATAAAAATTTAAAACACATTAAGTTTAAAATTCTAAGTTTAAATTTCAAGTTCATAAGACCACAAGACAAAATAAAATTTTAAATTTTCTACTCCCCTTTTTAATATGAATTGACAAGCACACAAAATTAACAAAATAAAAAGATGAAAAAAATAGTTAACACATTCTAAGTGAACCTTTCTGATAAATTCTTATAGGGCCTTTTTGTGCACACAAAAAAAATTTGAATATATTAAGAAAATGCTAGGGAAGTTCATAAAATGGATCAAAGAAATTTTATTTCACCTATCTCCAAATATGTAAATCTATCATCTAATCCTCATAAATTTAAATAATCTAAAATTTATCTTTCCAAATAAATTTTCAAGAATGCGTCATAAGATGAGTTAAGCCATAAGATCAAAACAATGTTTTTATAACTAAAATATACATTTAGGCTCCCCCTCAAACAAATCATAGAATTAACGAATTAAATTTATTGACCAAATGAATTGAGAGCCAATTTCTTCTTCCATTATTTTTATTTTTATTTTTTTTCTTTTCGCTTAAATCCTTTTTGAGATCTTAGTGGCTTTCACACGCTTATGGGTAGGTAACTTTTCTTTTAACAAACAACGAGTCATTAAGGGGCTTCTCATAAATCCCATCGGTAGCCCTTTCCAAGACAGGATTTTTATTTTTTTATTTTTTATTTTTTATGTGTAAGTTCCTCAACATTTTTTAAACACATCAAACAGTAATCCATGATTTATACATAAGAAGATGGAAAGATATATGCATAATAAGTCAAGTGTAAAACGGAAGCACATCAAAATTATGACAAACTTCATTAAAACGCTTCTTTTCAATTTAGATGAAAATATAAATTTTTAATCCATTAAAAATTTATATGTTTAAATGATTGACGCACATATAAGGAGATAGAAGACATAAATATCTTCAAAACAAATAATAAACTCTTTTTTGAAAAAAAAATTAATGATATGCACAAATGCCTAAAGATTCCCAAGAGATTTAAAGCGAAAGGCGCCAAAGAATTTTGGGAGCGAATCAAATTTTCAAACATTTTTTTTAAACAAAAAAAAAAATTGTACAAAAATTCAGAAATATCTAAGATAAAAAATTTATCAGTGAAGCACAACCTAGCTTAAAAAAACTTTCTTCTATTTTTCAAGGCTCACCCCTTCAATATTCTTAGAAGAGTGTACGACATTCAAGTCACTCTTTCTAACCCAAACAGTCCTAATTTTAGGAAAAATAATTTTGTCAAAATTTTTATTTTTCTCACACCTTTCATAAAAATTTAAAATTTTTGATCTTTGAAAATTTTCATACTTTGAATTTGAAAACTGACGTGGCTTTGCAAAATTCAAATTTTTAGGTTTTTGAAATTGACGTGAATTTTTAAAATTATTTTTGAAAAAAATTAGAAAAATGTTGAAATCTATTTGTCATAGGGACTTTATAGGTTTGATTTCTTGAAAATTTTGTAACATAATTTAAAGGTAAACCATAAAGTTTGTGACAATTGGGTCGAATGTTGCCTTTAATACCGCAATCGTAACAAGTAGGTACAAAAGGATGTGATTTAGAAAATTGTATACCTTTCACCATAGGAAGAGGATATTGATGATTTTGAAATTTTTGATAACTCCTCTTTGGTAGTGCAGCAGGCTTTGAGATGAACTTTGAAGTACTAAGTACCTTTGGAGCATTCTTCTGGATTGCAGTAGATTTTGGAGTAGACTTTGAAACTGATGGCATTGATGATGATGATGCGGTTGGATTCTTCTCTCCAGTGTATCCCAAGCCTGATTTGTCTTCATAAGACCTTTGTTTGCTCCATATTTCGTCAATCTTGTTTGAGCTGATAGTCAATTTTTCAAATGTCTTCGTATCATCTTTTATCTTCTCATTCAATTTGAGTATTTCTGTCTGAAGCTTTTCAATAGTTTTCTCCAAATCTTCAATTCTCTTATTCTTCACTTCTGGTTTTTTTTTTTTTTTAACTTTTTCGCATTTTGAGAATAAGACCGTCTTTCATCTTCAAAGGAGGACAATTTACCGGATAGTTTTTCGATTTCTGCCTTCAATGAGTCTCTCTCACTTCTTACTTTTTTATTTTTCATGTGTTGATCCATCTTTTATTTTTTCAACTCGCACCATTCGGCGTAGAGCGCATTGTAGGTAGCTTGAAGATCATTGTTAAATTTGTCATCGGAATCATCATCATCATGATTCAACGTCTCCGTGTAGCCTTGAGACCCAAAAAGTGATCCGGTAGAGGAATTGCGAGATCCCATGAAAGCAACAAAATTACCTTCATTATCTAAGGAGCATGAAGCGGATGAGTCGTCTAAGGAGTTGGAGTCATCATCAAGTGTGGCATTCATAAACTTTGACCTGCTTATTTTTCTTCTTCTTGTTTGCACACTCTTGAGCAATATGACCGTAGCCTTGACATTCAAAATACTGTAGTTTATCTTTATTTTCATTCTTCTTGATTTTCTTTCCTTTGTCTTTGGATTTTGACTTCTCCTTATTATTTTTAAAAAGCATACCTTTTTTCTGTTTTTTCACATAGTTCAAGAATCTTTTTGCCATGTCTTTTAATTATTTATCACATTCTTCCTCTTCATCTTCATCTTCATCTTCCACAGTCTTAAAAGCAATCTCCTTCTTTGATTTTCGAGGTTTAAACATGTTTGCCTCGTAGGTTTGTAGTGATTCCACAAGATCCTCTATTCTCATGGAATTTATATCATTGGCTTCTTTAATAACTGTAACTTTGGAATCAAAAGAACAAAGGAGCGAATGCAAAATTTTACGTACCACTTTATACTCCGGAATGGGTTCACCAAGATTGTGACAGGAGTTAACAATATGACTGAGCCGAACATAAAAGTCATCAAACCTTTCATCTTCGTTCATCCTCAAGCTTTCAAACTCTGAAGTCAATTTCTGTAGTTTGCTGATTTTGACTTGCTCGTTTCCTTCATGGGTATTCTGCAGAATTAACCATGCCTTGCGAGCACTCGTACAACTTGAAATCCGGCAGAACTCGTTGGGACAAATTGCTGAAAAGATAGCACTCAGGGCTTTAGAATTCCATACCGAACTTTCTTGTTCTGCTTTTGTCCACGTCAAAATCGGCTTTGGCTCCATTCGTCCATCGACCTCATGCGTAGGCTCTTCCCATCCTTGAACCACAGAGGTCCATACTTGATAATTTATTCATAACAGAAAAGCTTGCATACGTACCTTCCAGTATGAATAGTTAGAACCATCAAACCATGAGAGTCTGGTGCTCGAACCTCCTTCGCGTGGTGGATCATAGGTTTGGATTAAGATCTTTCACTCAAGAACGTGGAGTAACCCGCTTTGATACCAATTGAAAATTCTCTAAACCAAGCAATCGCACAAAGTGAAAAATAATAACACCAGAGAATTAAAGAGGAAACCCTTTCATAGGAAGAAAAACCTCTATTAACAACAATCCCTACTATCAACGGGTTACAAGACTCTACCCAGATTCTCTGCGACTCACTCGTAGGAATCCTTTCAACGCTCTTGCTCGACTCACTCGATAAACCCTACAAGTAGGGCTTTTTGCTTCACACAGAAAGTCAAGAATACAATGAATAAATTAAGAGAAAGAACGCTCAAGCTCATAAGAATAAAATCTCTCTCTCTAGTTCTCTATAATATGTCCCCCACGTATATATTCTTCATTAAGCCTGGGTACATATATAGAGTTACAAATGTTGTCCTACTTTGGCAAAATAGGAAATTAAATCTGTTCAGAAAATACGTTGCTCGAACCCTCGTACATCCTGCATCCATCCTGCACAGCTTATTGGAATTCTACGTAGCCAAAATCATCAACGGGCGCACCTGCGCGCTCCCTGCGGGCTACCTGCGCTTGAGCTCGCACCCGCACTCCACATGAATTGTTTGTGTCCCACTTTAACTGGAATTCTTTCGTGACTTGAATTAGGTAACTTCCAGGTCTTTGAATAAATCTTATTCTGATTTCTTCCCAATTGATTTTCATCCTTTAGGAACATCAATGAATTTAGAATTCTTGTTGAACTTGGAAACTTGACCATTTTGGCAACTCTTTCTTCAAATCCAGAAATATTTAAATCTGCCATATTTAATTTAAGATTTTGTATGGAGTTGCCACAAAAAACTTTACATTTTCATTTTTTGGATTAAATTTTGATATCAATGAAATGGCTATTCCATCACTTAAAGTGTGGAATGCCTTTTCCCACTTAATATGGGAATGGCTATTCCCATAAAATAGCATTCTAACTTAATTTTTTAATATCAAATATGAGAATAAGTTAAATGAAAATGGATTCCATTCCATTATATTCCATTCTCATGTACTAAACATAGCCTCAGTGAATGAAAAAAAAATATAGAGAAAACCACATATACACGAGGACGAAACTAAGAATTTAGTGCCGGAAGTGTTAATTCTCGTAACTTTGAATATTTTTTTCCTTAACCTCAAAAATACAATCTTAGAATCAAAAAGTTTATTTGATAGTCTTCAATAAATAACATAAATTAATAACCATGAACTTAAAAAATCTAATAAATATATAAAACCTAATCACATACTTGCTTAAAAAGTTTCAATTGATTAAGTTAAATTATTAATAAGTCAACTCTCAATAATTAAGTCTCATGTTTTATTAATGAATAAGGACTTAAGAATCAAGTTTCATAGTTCACTAATGTTCCCAAGTAAAAGATTTGGGGTGATTATATTTAGAAAAAATAATATATTTATAAATATCTTATACTATATATATAAACTAGTAATAACTCATACTTACGGAACTCTAAATAAAATTAATATTAACTTTTTTATATAGTTGAAACTTTAGCTAAAAACTTCAAATTGAAAAATTATGATAATCCAAATTTGGAAAGTTTAATTTTTTAGAAATCAAAATTAGACAAAATTTGAGTTAGTAGTTTTAATTTTCCTATGATCTTTACTTTTGAAATATGGTGAAAGTTAAAATATTCAAGTCGTCTTGTGATATAGATAGTAATGGGTCTACCAAAATAAGAATTGAGCAGAAAGTTAAAAATATAAAAATAATCTCAATTGTTGAATAAAAGAAAAAATAATTTTTAATCGCTAGATTTTAATTTGTGAGAGAAATATTTTTAAAAATTATTTTATTTTATTATATAAAATATTTTTCAAAATCGGAGAATCATGTTTTCATGGTGTAAATCCGTCCTTGACTGCCTCAACACTAAAATCATTTCATCTCTTCGCATCTGCGCCAAGGAAAAATCAAACTAAACTAACAATCACAGAGGTGCCAATATTTGTCTGGAAATTCTCAAATTTACCCTATTGAGTGGCAAATTTTTAATTTTAGCCAAATTGTATCAACATTCTATAATTA
>JAVXUM010176013.1:0-11607 GCA_035590655.1 Pouteria glomerata
TTTGAGAGAGATTTTTAGTTTTTGACGTGTTGTATGAATTAGGTTAAGGATATTTATAATAGAAGCTTGGGGAATTTTGTATTATTTTTTAGGGGAGATTTTGTAATTATTTAAAATATTTAACTGTTGATAATTTCAACGGCCCACTACCAATGCCAGCCAAGTGGGCCAATGGATAAAAAAAAAAATAAAAAAGATGCAATGGTCTCAGAAAAGAAAAAAAAATTAATTTCCCCCTCCCAAACAGTCACTGACAAAGGGGAGTAGGGCTCCTATGGTCTACAGAGTAGCGGAAAGAAGGAGAGGCGGGGGTCTCGGGTCGGAACAACTGGGTCACATGTTGTGTCGTGAGCTGGGGCATGCCGACCTAATCCCAGACCCAGGGTACAGGGGGCAGGTTAGGGGTGGACCGTATAGAACTATGGGGCAGGGTAGGTTGGGCTACCAATCAGGACAAGTCTCGGGCCAACCCAACCCAATTCCATATCTACTCACTAAGTACTCTCACAAATGAAAATACAAAATATTTTCTAGCAAAATATATGTATGCTTAATTTCCTTTCCAAGTTTTTCTCCCAACTCTTTGCCATCTTTCTCTTCCTATATCTAGAATTTATAGCCTAGTTAGGCTCCAACTAAAAAAAGATTAATAGAATTAACAAAAAATATACTAATAACATAATTAATGGAGGACAAATTCTAAAGTCATTAATAAGTTAATTGTATCATTGCTACCTTGATGCAAATTTTTCTATTTTAAGCTAAAATTCAACAATGAAGCGGGCAAAATTTAGTGACATCAGTAACGACTAGTATAATATGTGTCCATTTTACTTTTTTTTCATGCGTAAAATGATAGATAAAAAAAAAGGAATAAAAGACACTTTGGGTACCTTTATCTAAACCATCATAAACAAAACCCCATATGGAGTTCTAAAATAAAGAAAACAAAGTGATTGGGTGCACCCGACTGAACATTCATTCCCGACCAGAAGTACACTAACTCGACCAACTGACCGTACGATCGGAAGATTGGTTCGATCTTCCCATATAAGACAAAAATGCTTACGTAATGGTCACGCGTATAGCCACTCTCTGACATATTCCGTGATACCCATTTGCAGGGGTGCTGCCTGCCCACTAACGGTTTTGATAACTAATTGAGTGATATTAGCATAGGGATCCGTGAATACACGTGGTAAGCCCTGATTGAACAATAAGTATGATTTAATACTATTTGTATATACAGTATCCATGCAGGCTCAATATACATCCATAAATATATCTACCTCCGGTGCCCAGGTACACACACACAATTCTTGCATTACCGTTACTTTGCCAAAATAGTCTCTCAACTCTTGTGCTAACTTAAGCATCGGAAGCTCTTTGGCAGGCACCACACCGGTGTCAAGGCAGCAGTTCAAGGCGACTCGGACTTGATTTGGATCATCCAATATTCATTCGGATTCACTGTGTTATCAGTTGGCGCCGTTTGTGGGAATCCGACGTTTCTTTTCATTGATTTTATGGTCCAAACAAGGTCCGACACTAACACTCAACCTCAGTTTCAGATGACGACAGAGATGGAGAATCAAAAAGATGAGAGAATTAGTGCCATGGAAAAGCAAATACAGGAGATGATGGGGGTCATGCAAACCCTAATGGCTCAGAACCAGGCATTGTTGTAGCAAGTTAATGCTACACCTCCCGTAGCAAGTTAATGCTGTACCTCCCACAGCGATTCCACCTCCGGTTGCTCCAGTGGGGAATGGAGCAACTAATGGTGGTGCTGTTGAACACAACACAGGAGAAAATTGAGCCCCTGTTGGGGCCGAGAATGGAGTCGCCCCCGCCAGAGCTGGAGCAGAGTTTGCATAAGCCCAACCCGCGCAAGGGGTTGGTGTTGTCGGAGAAAATGATTTCCCTGAGATGTCAAGGAGAATGGAAAGAACCGTAGGAGTTGTAGCTCATCCCGGAAGCCACGCAGACGTGTCTAGGGTGGAACCCACAAGTGCTAACCCATGGTAGGAACAATTTAAGGCCATGCAGGCCCAAATAGATAGAGTTTTGGCGGCGGTCAAAGCGCCTAATGCTGTGGAGAATCTGTTGGGTTACACCGACTCTCCGTTTACCCCGGTGATAATGGGTTGTCCTCTCCCAGTGAAGTTCAAGATGCCAACGTTGGACTCATTCGATGGATCGCGAGATCCATTGGATCACCTGAAAACCTACAAAACATTAATGCTCATCCACGCTTATCCGGATGAGATCATGTACAGGGTATTTCCAGCTACTCTCAAAGGAGTTGCCTGGGTGTGGTTTTCAAAGATTAAGCTGGGCTCTGTGGCTAGCTTTTCTGAGCTTAGCAAACTCTTCGTGAGCCATTTTATCGGCGGCCAGAAGTAAAGGCGACCTGCCACTCACCTCTTCACTGTTAGACAAAGGAGGGACGAATCCCTAAGGGATTACGTGGGGCGATTCAACAAGAAAGCCCTAGAGGTCGATGAGGCAAACGAGAAGGTGGTTCTTACTGCTTTTATGAGCGGACTTCGATCGCCCTGATTTATGGCATCTCTAGTTAAGAAACCAGCATCTGATTTGGCAGAGCTCATGTTTCGGGCTAAAAAATACATCAATGTGGGGGATGCAATGAAGGCCAAGAAAAATGCAAATGGAGCTTCTGGTTCCAGGTCCGAAAAGAAAAGGCACGATGCCCCGAATGACAGCAGGGGCAGTAGAGATCCCAAGAACAGGAGGTTCAATAACAAGCCGGACAGAGGGCCGTGGAGGTTCGACAACCGATGATACGATGATCGACGGGACTTTACTCCGCTGAACACTAGCCTGGCGAATTTACTCTTCGAGATCAAAAACGATCGAGATTTTAGATGGCCAGAGCCATTGAAATCTCCAGTAGGAAGCCAACCCCCAAACAAATACTGCCATTATCATCGGAATCATGGCCATGACACTGAAGAATGTTATGACCTCAAGAGGAGGGTCGAGGAGCTTGTACGCCAAGGTCGACTTGGGAGATTCCTTCTTGGCCAGAACAATAGAAGACCTGAAGGGAGAGCGCCCGATCAGTGGAGCCCGCGAAGAGGAGCACCGGGGAGACGAAGTCCCCACCCAGTCAGGCAAAACCAGAACTCGATCAGGGAAATAAAGGTTATCTCAAGCCGTTTTGCATCAGGAGGAGAATCGTCCTCCGCTCGGAGGAGATATGCTCGGGAGTTGAACACCTCGAGAGAAGTACATGTGGCTGATTGCCTGATCAAGAAAGTGAAGACCGAGTCTTAATCGATCTCCTTCGCAGAGGAGGAAGCAAATGAGATCTTTCAACATCATGATGACCCCATCGTTGTTTCAGCTATAATTGCCAACTTCAAGACTTGGAGAATTCTTGTCGACAGTGGGAGTTCGGCTGACATTCTTTACTGGAGGGCATTCGAAAAAATGAAGGTCGGCTGGGAAAAGTTACATCCGGTATCCTCTCCTCTGGTCGGCTTCACTGGAGATCGTGCAGTACCGTTCGGTTTAATAACTCTGCCGGTCACCCTCGGAGAGAGACCCCACCAAGCCACGAAGATGATCAACTTCTTGGTGGTGGACTGTCATTCGGCTTACAACGTGATCCTTGGAAGAACGACTCTAAATATATTCCGAGCAGTCACATCCACTTACTATCTTCGCATCAAGTTCCCGACCAAAGATGGGGTCAGATGTGTCAAAGGCGACCAGAAGATGGCTCGAGAATGTTTTGTGTCCTCTCTGAAAGAAGAGACTCCCAGGGAAGCCCTGGTGATTGATGGGCTGGAAGTCCAGGACAAAGAAGAAATACAGAAATGAGAGCCAAAAGGGGAGATGGAGGACCTGGAAGTTGGCTCTCCCGGTCAAGCAAGAACAATAAAGGTGGGCTCAGAAACGCTTGAGCTTTTGAAAAAGGAAATAAAAGATTGTTTACTGAATAATTTAGATGTCTTTGCTTTGTCCCATGAAGACATGTCAGCAATAAGCACGGGTGTGATTGCTCATCACCTCAACATTTTTCCTACTACCTGGCCAGTAAAGCAGAAGAAGAGGGTTTTCTGTCCAGAAAGGAATAACGCAATAGCCGAGGAAGTCGACAAACTAATAAAAACGAAATTCATTTGCGAGGTTCATTACTCCACTTGGCTGTCTAATGTGGTAATGGTCAAAAAGTTAAACGGCAAGTGGCGGATGTGTGTTGATTTTACAGATTTAAGTAAGGCATGCCCGAAATATAGTTTTCCTTTGCCATCCATTGATTTGCTGGTTGATTCAACAGCTGGCCACGAAATATTATCCTTTATGGACACATTCTCCGGGTACAACCAAATAAAAATGGTCGAGCACGACCGGGAACATACTGCCTTCATCACTGACCGAGGGCTTTACTGCTATAACGTCATGACTTTCGAGTTGAAGAACGCTAGAGCAACTTATCAGCGGTTGATGAACAGAATGTTAATGGGCCAGATTGGGCAAAATGTGGAAGTTTACGTAGACGACATGTTGGTCAAAAGTAAGAAAGCAAAGTCACATGTGGCTGATCTACAAGAGACTTTTGACACCTTGAGGAAATACGGGATGAAACTGAATCCTGCTAAGTACTCGTTTGGGGTGGCATCTGGCAAGTTCCTTAGATTTATGATCTCCAGCCAAGGGATAGAGGCTAATCCAAGAAAAGCCAGAGCAATAATGGAGATGCAACCCCATCAAAGTATAAAGGAAGTTTAGAAACTCGCTGGCAGGGTAACTGCACTGAACAGATTCATGTCCAGATCAATTGACAAATGCCACCCATTCTTTAAGGTGTTACGGAAGGCATTCGAATAGATGGTAAAGAAGCTTTCGAGCAACTTAAGCAGTACCGGAGGTCTGTCCCACTACTCAATCAGATTACCCCAGGGAAGAATTATTCCTCTACCTCGCCGTTTGATCCACGGTTGTGAGCTCGGCACTAGTTCGGGAGGAGGATGGAATCTAGAAGCCAGTCTATTACACGAGAAAGGCCCTCCGGGGAGCAGAGGAAAGATATCCTAATATGGAGCTATTGGCCTTCGTCCTTGTGATTGCGACACGGCGACTGAGAGCATACTTCTAAGTCCATACTATTGTGGTGCTCACAGACCAACCTCTCAAGAATGTGCTCCACAAGCCCGAAACATCTAGTAGGCTTATGAAGTGGTCGATCAAGCTTAACCAGTTCGACATTCAGTACCGGCCTAGAATAGCAATGAAAAGGCAAGCTGCAACAGATTTCATTGCAGAATTTACAACCCGTCAGGAGCACCCAGACCTGGAGGAAGGCGGTGACGAACTCTAGACGCTAAATATGGATGGCTCGTCAACAAATAAATTTAGTGGTACCGGAATAGTTCTTGTGTCCCCCAAAGGCCACAAATTTGAATATTCTTTGCGGTTCAAATTTCCGCCACCAATAATGTAGTAGAATATAGGGCCATTCTCACTGGTCTTCAAATGGCAAAAAGAATGGGGGCAGAACGAATAAAGGTGCTCAGCGACTCCCAATTGGTGGTTGAGCAAATTCAAGGAAAGTATGAAGCCAGGGAAAAGCATATGGCTGAATATTGTGAAAGGGCAAGGAGTTTGTCCAGAAAATTTTTCAAGTTCTAGCTTCAACGAGTTCCAAGAGTTTAAAATGAGGAGGCCGACCGTCTAGCAAGGATTGCTTTCTCAAGGGAGAAGTGTCCAGATATACCAATGGAGATACTTGATCACCCGGCCATCTAATCCCTAGAGGTGAACCAAGTCCAAGAAGAAACCAAATGGGCCAAACCGATTAGAGCGTACTTGGAGAATGATGTTCTGCCAGAAGACATCAAAGATTCTCTAACATCCCAAGGCCCTAGTAATTCGCACAGTGGGGTATCGATATTGTTGGTCCACTCCCTCTAGGCAAGGGGCAGAGGAAGTTTGCAGTGGTGGCCATCGACTACTTTACAAAATGGACAGAAGTTGAAGCCCTCCCGAGCATAACTGAGCAGAACATGAGGAAGTTCCTGTGGCAGAACATCGTATGTCGGTATGGCATCCCAAAGGTAATCATCACTGACAATGGAAAGCAGTTTGAAGGGAAACAGTTTAACGGATTCTATGAAGAACTGGGGATCAGTCACTACTATTCTTCTTCCGAGCATCCTCAAGCCAATGGTCAGGTCGAGGTCACCAACAGATCTCTCCTCAAGATCATCAAAACAAAGCTAGACAAAGCTAAAGGGCTCTGGGTTGATGAGCTTCCAAACATCCTTTGGGCTTACAGGACAACTGAAAGAACTCCAATCGGACATACATCATTCTCTCTCACTTACGGTGTAGAAGCGGTGATCCCAATAGAAGTTAACCTTCCCAGTTACCGAACATTGAATTTCAATCCAGACCAGAACGATGAATTGATGAACGAAGAAATTGATCTACTGGAGGCGAATAGGCTACAAGCCGCGATCCGAACGGCTTCCTACCAGCAGAGAATGCGTCAATATCACAACTTAAGGGTTCACCCGAGAGAATTTGCTGTTGGAGATTTTGTACTGAAATGAGTCAATCAATCCACAAGAGATCCACAAGAGGGCAAGCTGGGTCCAAATTGGGAAGGACCATATCAAGTGCTCGGTGATTTACCGACTTAAGGAACTTACCAACTTAAGCAATTCGGGGGCAAATAACTGCCTCATCCCTAGAATTCATAGCATCTCAGGAGATACTACATCTAAAGTTTAATCTTTGAATTGTGATTTTGTTGTTGTAAATTAGCTTATGTCATTAATTATATTCATTATTTGAGTAGGACTCGAATATTTCTACTCTGAAAGACCGACTATAAGAATATTTATATTTTAACGATTATTTGGCGACGATTCTACTTCAATGATTCAATTACAATGAATTTGACAATGTGTATATTGCGACCTTACCTGCTCGGATCAAGAAGCCGAGTAGAGAAACATGTCTCACATAGCCAAAGACTATTCGGCTCACATGACCGAACAAAAAGGAATCGACATGCAACCGATCGACACGCAACAGTATAATCGACATGGTATAATCGACATAAAATGATAAATACGATTCGACAAATATATCCACTGAGACGATTTAAAAGCGACAGAGTGACTTGAAAGCGACAGAACGACTTAAAAATGACAGAGCAACTTGAAAGCGACAAAACAACTTAAAAGCGACAGTGCCACTAAACAAGGTCGGCCAGTTCGATCGATTAGACTTGATAACGACAGAACGAATTGAGTTAGATCATCACGACCGATCTGAGACAAAATAACGACCTTGAATGATAAGGTAACCATAAGTCTGGTGATTTACCGACTTAATCAAGATAAATTTACAACAGCTCTACTGATCCGTTATTTTAAATGATTTTACAGTTGTTCATTTGTCAACTTTTTATATTTATCGATGTTTGCTTGGTCAACTCCAAAGGCCGAGTTTATCAAATGAATCTTAAATGAATGGTCCAAACTGACTCTAGAGCCTGAGCCGGGCCAAATTAAGTAACGAGCTCGACCAGTAAGGCCAAGTTGCAAACCGTGATTGCTTTTGTGGCAAATCCGAATAAGTTGGTCATAGAACATTAAAGAAATCCAAAGGAAATGGAAGAGTTAAATAGCAAGACATAGAAGAAGAAATTTCCTTATACATTCCCAAAATTTCCTTTTTCGAAGTTAAAAAAAAAAAAAAAGAGAAAGAAAAGAAGAAAAGAAGCCATTTAATTGGTTTCTTGCTCAGTAACGCGTTCAGAAATCTGATCAGCCTCTGTCTCCTTATTTGCTTGTTCAGACTTCTTGGGGACCCCGACATCTTCAGGACGATCTTCCTGTTGATACTCGCCCATTTCTTCCTCTTCACCCTCTGCACTTTCACCAGCTTCAGACTCAACTGGCTCGATCTTGGAAATATCAATTTTGGGATAGAAGGCTTTGATTTTGTTTTTTGCATAGTTAAATCCCTGCTTGAAGACAATGAAGAGTACCGCTTGATAATCATCCGTACATTTAAAGTTCTCTATGGCTTTCTTCCCTGCTTCTTGCAACTTCTCCGAGAGCTCAGTGACTTTCTTTTCAAGTTCATCTTGATGATCGGACACTTCATTAAGTTTTCTCCATAGACCATTGCATTCTCTGTCAAGATCCTTATTTGCTTGCATAACCTCAGGGTTGTTCCGCAACACTTCTTCTTTTTCATGATTAGCGACAGCCACGAGGGCTTTCACTTCTTCTATTCCCGTTCTTTGGCTTCGAACTCGAGCATAAGAGATGTATTATTCTTCTTCTCTTCATGAAGGGCTTTTTCTGCGCTACCAAGTCTACTATAGAGGGTGAGGGATCGTATAATTGTTTGAATGCCAAACCAAAGATCGGTTAGGAAGTTAAGAGAGTTGTATGTATAAAAAAAAGAAAAAAAAAAAAAGGTAAAGGTAGAGCAAAGGTTTTAACCCTGAAGAGCTCGTGGTTATGCTCATAAACCATTGTCGAGCTATGCTAACAACGAACGGCGGTCAGGTCAGCTTCTGACACTGAAGCAAGTAGCATTTGCCATGCCAATTCGCTGCTGACTTCAAAGGTTTGCCTCGAGGAAGACCCACTCTCGGAGCCCGACCCAGTGGCTGTTATAGTCGTGGGGGCAGGCAGAATCTCAAGTGTATGACTTGACCCCAAGTTCTGAGGTACCTTCCCAACCTTTTCATTCTCCACTGGCCTTGATTCAGCAGGTCAAGGAGGGGAGAGAGTGATTGCCTTTGTGATGGCGGAGAAGGGTTTGGTTGTTCTTGCCTTTTTGGGAGCTGGTAGTTTGTCCCCTACTTCTTTGGATGGCTTTTTCTTTCCCATTCACTTTAAATAACTCATATCGAAAGTCATTTTGGGTCGCTCGGTCTGTTTGGGATCAACCGCTAGTTGACCTGTAACAATTGAGCAAAAATTTCAGAATACATGAGTAGTTCAGTAAGTATTCAAAATATTTATAGTGTAAACTCACTCCGCTCACGTTCTGCTATCAAAGCCTCATTGGTAGGGTCAGGCCCGAGTAAATAAAGGGCAAAATTGTCAGCTGTAATCAAGAATTGAGCTTCTCGAACGGTATGATGCTTGGCTCGCCCAACAAGCTTTTTCTGCTCTTAAGTAAGAACAGTCTATTTCCGAGCTGATTAGATGAAAATGATAAGTTAGAGCTCTAAACCCTAATTCAATTTGAAAGTTCAACTAAATGGAAGTGAAAGCTAAGAAGGAAGGGAGGCCGATAATCAAACATACCTTTCAGACTGGGCTGACCCCATACCCGGGGAACTCTGATCTTCTTATATTCATCAGACTCCCATGGTCCCACGAACTTCCTCGGATAAAATTTTTTTTTTCCTTCCATCCTTTGTGGGAGGTTGGCATGCCGGTCACAAAGTTGAATTTTGGCTTTTTAGCGGAAAAGTACCACCAACCTGAGCCCCTTTCTGTGACTTTGTAGAAGTGAAGAAATAGGTCAGCTGTCAACCCTTCCTCGGTTGCAGCCTTCGAAAACACTACACAACGTATTAGAATTCTCCAGCTATTTGGAGCGACCTGGCCTAAGGTTAAATTCAGTCGACTCAGCACCTCTCGAACGAACCTTGGGAGGGGAAAACGAAGCCCACCTATAAGGGCAGGTTCATAAACGACAATCTCGGCCCCCCTCGGTGAACAAGCCGAATCATGGGTTCTCGGTTGTCTGAGATGGACATCTGGCGGGAATCGGTAACGTGTGAAAATTTCCCAGAGTCTTCTCTCAGAAATTGTCGACTTAATCTTTTGTGCCTCATAGACACTTCCCTCATTCTCTTCCTCATTGCTACTGCTACTACTGCTACTGACTATTCGACCACGTTTCCTCTTAATCCCCGGCTCAAAAGCATCGACAATCCGGTCGCTTGTACCGGCCGGAATGTTATTTTGGCGAGGACGGAAGACGAGACCATCATCGCTGCTATCTGTGCTCGGCAAATCAACCCTTTCGACCTTGTCCATGGCTACTGAAACAAAAGTCTCCGAAATCCGATGGGAATAAAAAGTAAAGATCACGCCCCCAACTACTGCCCGAATAAACCTAGGATTTTCTATAAAACCTATGGGGTTGGGGAGTGTACGTTGATTCTAGTAAAAATACAGGCAGCGATTTAACAACCAGAACATAAAACTTAGATGAAAAAGAGGTTGGAGTACAATAAAACCTTACCAGAGAAACGATGTTGTCGTTGAAACTTGAAAGCAAGCAAGACAAAAGCTTTGGCAGCTATGGAAGGCACAAGCGATGGAAGTCCTTCAGTACACAACGGTTTTCTCCCAAAACCCTTATTTTTTTTTGTTCCAAAAGTGCTTTTGAAATCAACGGCTCTGATTGTCTACTGTAGAGAATCATCTAACGGCTCATAGTCACAGTCGCTTCTACTATCTGACATGTGCCCCATAGTATTACAACGCATGGCAAGGAGATGTAATGGCAACCTACTTTTGCCGTACTCCCACCTGTCATGCCGTCTAGACATTAAATGCGCGTGCTTCATGTATATTTATTTACATTTATGTATATGTAACCATGTCATTCCCTTCATTTCCTCAACCAACTGAATGAAATAAGGTCGTTTTATTCCCCAACCGAATTGATGATTTTTCTTACCTTTTTTCAAAGATCGAGGGAGTCAGGGGCACCTGGTAGGGTGAACCTGGCCGACAGACCTGGAATTGATATTGGATTCCTTTCAGCCACCTTCTATGACCGAAGGAATCGGGGGCATTTGATAGGGTGCACCCGACCGAACATTCATTCCTGACCAAAAGTACACTAACACGACTGACCGGTTGTACGGTCGGAAGATTGGTTCGATCTTCTCATATAAGACAAAAATGCTTACGTCATGGTCACGCATATGACCACTCTCTGACATATTCCATGATACTTGCTTGCTGGGGTGTTACCTGCCCACTAATGGTTTTGATAACTAATTGAGTGATATCAGCATAGGGATCCGTGAATACACGTGACAAGCCCTGATTGAACAATAAGTATGATTCAATACCATTCATATATACAGTATCCATGCAGGCTCAATATACATCCATAAATATATCTACCTCTGGTGCCCAGGTAGACACACACAATTCTTGCATTACCGTTACTTTGCCAAAATACTCTCTCAACTCTTGTGCTAACTTAAGCATCGGAAACTTTTTGGCAGACACCACACCGGTGTCAAGGCAGCAGTTCAAGGCAACTCAGACTTGATTTGGATCATCCAGTGTTCATCCGGATTCACTGTGTTATCACAAAGTTTCTCTCTCTCTCTCTCTCTCTCTCTCTCTCTCGCTATATATATATATATAAATAAATACATAATAAATATAGTTTTTTTCTTCATTGTTTTTCTTTGTTGAAACTTGATTTTAGTCCGTTCTTCTCTTCCTCTCTGCATCAAGTATGTATTTTTCTTTTTTTTTTAGAATACTATATTTTCTTTTTGTCTTTTTTTTTTTTTTAATGTAAACTAGTTTGCTTTTTTTTTTTTTTTTTATTATACTTTTTTTT
>JAVXUM010176061.1:0-11603 GCA_035590655.1 Pouteria glomerata
GGCGTCGTCAAATCCATATAGCCGACCCCACCTAGTGGGAAGAGGCTTAGTTTGGTTTGGTTTGGTTTGGTTTATAATAACAGAACACTAGCATGAATCTTTAACTAATTTACTATTAAAATAATCTAAACTCGTTATGCAAGAAATCTGAAACAAGAAAAAATAAGAAAGCAACTATTCAACCTACGCTCTACACTACACATGCAAGAAAACTATAACCAATCACAACTTCTGCAAATCATAAAATCATCAAGAAAAATTAAAGAATCAAACTATTTTTATTAAACTTTGAAAGAAAGAGTTACCGTACTTCGAATGATAGGATCAGGTATAAGCTTACGAATATAATTTAAGTATATATAATTAAATTTATTCTATAGAATTTTTATTATTATTTTATGCATATTGAGAAATAGGTTAGAATGTTATTGATTTTGAAACTTTGAACTTAAAACTTAAAACTTAGCCTCTAACGACTCAAATTGAGTAGACAGACTCTGATGCCCGTCAAACTCGAGGGGCACGATCTCTGAGCCATTACGAACATGTTGGAACAAATGGAAAGTGAATCTGACACTCGGAGTGCCTGGAATCGTAGAAAGTACATTTAACTTGAAACTTAGCCTCTAACGGCTCAAATTAAGCAGACAGACTCCGATACCCGTCAAACTTGAAGGGCATGATCTCTGAGCCATTAGGAACAAACAGTAAGTGAATTTGACACCTAGAGTGCCCAGAATCATAGAAAGTACGTTTAACCTAAAACTTCGAACTTAGAAGTTGAAACTTAGCCTCTAACGGCAAAAATTGAGCAGACAGACTCTGATACCCGTTAAACTCGAGGAGCACAATCTCCAAGCCATTAAGAACATGCAGGAACAAATAGCAAGTGAATCTGACACCCGAATTGCTTGGAATCATAGAAAGTACATTTAACTTGAAACTTCGAACTTAGAAGTTGAAACTTAGCCTCGAACAACTCAAATTGAGCAAATCAACTTCGATTCCAGTCAAACTCGAGGGGCATGATCTCTGAGCTATTAGGAATATGCAGGAATAACCGACAAGTGAATCCAATACCTGGAGTGCCCGGAATCGTAGAAAATACATTTAATTTGAAACTTTTACCTTAGAACTTGAAATTTAGCCTCTAATGGCTCAAATTGAGTAGATAGACTCCGGTGCCCATCAAACTCGAGGGGCATGACCTCTGGACCATTAGTGACTGTATGAATGAACGATGCATAAATTCAACACCCGGGTGCCCAAAATCGTAGAAAGTGCGTTTAATTTGAAACTTTGAATTTAAAACATAAAACTTAGCCTTTAACAGCTCAAATTAAACAGATAGACTTTGATGCCTGTCAAAAATTAAGGGGCACGATCTCCGAACCATTAGGAACATGCAGGAATGAACAATGCATAAATCTAACACCCAGAGTGCCCAGAATCGTGGAAAGTACATTTAACTTGAAACTATAAATTTAGAACTTGAAACTTAGCATCTAATGGCTCAAATTGAATAAACAAACTCCGATGCTCGTCAAACTCAAGGGGCATGACCTCCAAGCCATTAAGAACATGCAGGAATGAACAACGTGCAAATCCGACACCTAGAGTGCCTGGAATCATAGAAAGTACATTTAACTTGAAACTATGAACTTAGAACTTGATTCGTAGCTTCTAATGGCTCAAATTGAGTTGACAAACTCCCATGCTCGTCAAACTCGAGAAGCACGATCTCTGAGCCATTAGGAACATGTAAGAACGAACGGCAAGTGAATTTGACACCCGGAGTGGTAGAAATCGTAGAAAGTACGTTTAAATTGAAATTTTGAATTTAGAATTCGAAACTTGGCCTCTAACATCCCAAATTGAGCAAACAAACTCTGATGCCCGTCAAACTCAATGGGTTCAATCTCTGAGCCATTAGTGACCTTTAGGAATGAACGGTGCGTGAATCCGACACCCGATATGCTTGGAATCATAGGTACAATCTCTGAGCCATTAGTGACCTTTAGGAACGAACGGTGCGTGAATCCGACACCCAATATTCTTGGAATCATACAAAATATTTTTAACGTCACAATTTTGAATTATATCATTAAACCATTATTTATTTTACGTAATTTTAATTAGTTATATTTAAATATTTATTGATTAATAATATTTATTGTTGTTTCAGCTTGATTGAATGGTACTATAGTGGATATCCTGTTTTAATTTTATCTTTTTTCCTCTATAATTGTATAAGACTTTTTTTTGGTAATTCAAAAATATTGTATTTTTATTAATATAAATAAGCAAGTTTATTATTAGTTTATTTTTTTATTGTGTGTATGACTTAATTTAATTTTGGCAACTAGTTTTATAAAAGTTTGTAAAACTAGTACAGGTACAGGATCTTAATACAAAAAAAAAAAAAAAATGTAAAAAAAAAAAAAAAAATACAATATTAGCGACCGCCTAAGATGTCACTAAAAGTATTTTTGGTCGTCCCATTTGATGCCTTTAGCGACCGCCTACGCCGTCACTAAAGGTGTTTGAAGCCGTCGCTAATGGTACCTTTAGCGACTGCTTAGGTCGTCGCTAAAGGTGTTTTCAGCCGTCCCTAATGGTACCTTTAGTGACCGCCTTAGTCATCGCTAAAGGTATTTTAGGTCATCGCTAATGGTGACAAAAAGATAAAAGTTGGCAGTCGCTAAAGGGGTTCGTATTTTTTAGCCACAACCACGTGGCGGTCGCTAATTGTCTTTAGCGAAAAGCTATGACTAAAACATTAACAGGGTGTTGCGCAAAATTCTATTGCACAAGTCTTCAACTGTTTTGAGCTTAGGACCATTTCCTTCTCCTTGGCAGCTATGATAGATGATCTTATGCATTGGAATGGTTCTTAAGAAGTTTAGGAGGTCTTGATGATGTCAGCATTTATGTCATGAAGCTGATTTTCTCCATGTATGCCAGATATTCAGTGAAATATTCCAGATAAGTACTAACTTATTATTGGACTTCCTTACTCCGATTTGCCTTAGCTCCTCCTTGCTTGCACTTTTGATGGTTTTTAGACCTAAAACACCATATTATACCACATGCTAATCACTCATTTGCTTCATTTTTTTCATTTGTTTCATCACTTATTAGAGAAATATCATCATTCTCACTACATTTAAGAAAACGTATCATGTAAGTGATAAAAATAACAAAATACATGAATTTATTAGAATAATGCATAATTATGTACTAAATTGTTGAGTTTATAATTACACTTTTTAAGTTTAATCAACAGTCCTGGTAGTATACATGACATGGCAAATTAGTTATGTTTGTTTTAACTTAATTGGATGAATGTATTGAACACAAATATTAATTACTTTAAACAGGTGGTTACAACATTTGGTGAGCTGACTAACCCTGAATGTGTTCAGGTTCTACCTCTCAAATGTAAGAGGGTGGTCGTAGTTTTACTCGGTGAGAACCGAGGTCATCTCCACTGAGAGGGCTTTGTTAAAAACTCTGGACTTATTCTCTTAGTTAGTAAGTGAACCTAAGTTAATCTAAACTAACTTTAGATTTATAAGATGGCTAAGTATGGTATGGGTTAAGAATGATGAAGTGAAGGAATTATTATATTAAATTAAAATGAAAATATTAAAAATAAAATAACTTAAGATAATCTTGGCTTCGAACTAAGTCCAGTAGTGAGATAGTGGAAGTTTACTCAATTGTGTTGATAATTTAACTTAGCAATTGCACATATGTTGCTAGACTGGAAGATATTTCCTTTAAAACCTAATTTATGGAACTCAAGGTAAGATGAAGCTTTTTAAAAATAGTTTTGAACTCACTGAGACATTGAATTGAACACCTAGAGTGCATGAGCGTCAACTCATAACCAGACTTCAATTGTAACACAGGTGAATTGATTTCATAAGAAAACCTCAAGTTATTGTTTTAGGAAAATAGGTTTCAGATCACCGAGCCATTGAATCAAACACTTACTATGCACAAATGGCCAATTGTACCCAAACTTTAATTATAACACAGGTGATTTGATTTTGTAAGAAAACCTAATTTGGGTTTTAGAAAATATATTTCTAACTCACCGAGACACTGAACCAAACACTTGGTCTGCACAAGTGAAAACTTGTAACTAAACTATGGCTGTAACACAGGTAAGTTCATTTTGAAAAAACCCTAGCTTACTACGAGATTTCAATTAGAAATCAAAAATATGTTTCATTGAAAAAAAATCTTTTACTTTTGAGTTCACTAAACTACCACACCATATCCAATGGTTTGAAGCCAAGTACAAATCGTAGTTCAACATACTTAAACTTCGAAAATGAAAAAATGCGTGCAAACCATCCATTAATGTAAAACAATAAGTACAAAGTAAAAACAAAAGACGAAAAGCAAAAATGAACTACTTGCTATTAAAAATATTGGAAAATAGTTCTCTTACACGTAAACCCCAAGAGAGAGAAAAATAAACACCTTAATGAACTTCAAAATAATTTTAATGCTTCAAAATGTAAAGGTAGAGTCTCCTGTAAAGTAAGCACTCATGCCTATTTATAGGCTTACAACAAATAAAAATAAGAAGGAAAATTTATAATTAAAAAATAACACTTAAAAACTACTGGTAGAAGGGCATAGAGGCCCTTGACAAAAGTCAAAAGGGTGCTCCCCATATAGGGTGCACGCCTTGGAAAATAGATAGGCACACCTCATGAGGGGCGCATGCCTTAAAAGATAAAGAGGTGCACCCTAAAGTCTAAATTGGCAATTCTTCTATCTTTTTGTCACATCTTCCTTCTTTAGGCCACCATCTTGGTGTTGTGAATCATTAAATGGCTTATTCCTTCAACATGTATTGCTTCCAAAATTTTCTCACTCTCACTAATTTCCTTTATTACTTGCAACACTACTATTAAAGATAAGAAATCACAAAATGCTAACAAAATCATTGAAACAGCTTAATAATATGCGCAAATAAGTGACAGAATGATGCATAAAAATATCAATGATAATGTACAATCATGAGCAATGACGAATATGCCTCGAATTGGGTATCAAAAGGCTAGACGTAGTCAACAGTAAGAGGCATCATAGTATCTAAAACTATGTAGAAATGACGGGATATAGTTTTACCCGACTATTGATAATGCTCCTGCAGCTGCCTATTGGACATGTTGTGGGCCAATGTGTGTAAGAAAATGGCCATGCTCTCTTCAATGGTTAGTGTCATATTTCGTAGTGGATGAAAATTGTATTTAACGGCTAGTTCAGTGCACAACCTAAGGAAGACATGCTTCTACATGCGCAGCATATCGTACAGGCATTAGGGATGGCCCTATAACAGTTCTTGTACCCACTTATGGCTGGTTAATGTGAAGGTGTGGTAAGGATACTTCGGTAGCAAAAGTAATAGCTATATCGATGTCTATTTCAGTGGATAACTTACCCTAAATTATCGAATTAATGATGGCATGGAATGGAAATGAGGCATCACAACTTGCTATGTTAAGGCCCTGTAATTTCCATCAAGCATACACATGTTACAAATCTTGGGTAAATATAAGAAGTAATTATTAAGAAGTTTGTGCAAAGAAAAAATTGAGTAAATTGAAAGTACATGAACCAAATTACAGGAGAAAGGGGTAAATAAAATGCCAAACAACTTCATATAAATGGAGTGTGATAGTTTTAGTTATTACATTTTAGACCTACGATAATGCGAAAGAGTCTCACGTTCTCATTGCATGACAAATAAAATCATAAACTGAATGTTAAGTACAATAGCTATTAAACAAATCCTAATACAGATGAACAAAGTGACCGCTTACAAACTCTACTGGGCCTAGGAAGAGGGTAATGAGGGTAGTAGAGACCAAAGGAGAATAAGAGCAGGGGCGAGGTTGGACATAGCTACCACCCCCACTGCACCTGTTAAAGTATGTCATGTTGATTTTTATAGTTAACCAACCATCATAGTTGTTGTTCATCATCTAAATGTACCATGAATGCCTCCCTGTTGATTTAGGTAAAGAACAGGTGAAAAGTGAACATGTACATGTTTGAGTGGCTGTCAAACCTCGAGATGCTCAAGAACTTCCTAACGTAATCCTCTATTGAACTACTAGCTTTCTCGAACGTGTATCGTAATGGCTCCCCTTGCCCAGGTAGTCTACTCGTAATGTTGGGAAGGGATTGGGTGATCACTCTACTCTCATTAGGACAACATCTAGAACCACTATAGCCTTCATTTGGATTGTCGATTGCAGCCCTTAATCTCATTCGACTTCTATTAGAACCTAATACAGGTGGCCCCTCCATGGTCATGCCTATCTCGTAGGGAGGTGGCATGGCTCCCAATGCCTGGAACTCCATATGGCTCTATGAGCCCGATCCTTACCCAAACTCTGGAATGTAAGGACCAATAGAGAGCATCCAACGCATTTTCCCTTTGGCTATGGTGCTATGGAACACCTTTAAGTACTATAAGATTTCTGGGCAACGAAAGCGTAAAAAATAAAATAAGTTAATGAACAAGCCAGTCTATAATTAATAAGTACAACATTTAAAAACAGAACAAAATGAATGGCGTGAATGCAAATGACTAAGCAAAACATGTAAGCACAACATACCTCTTCTTGTAAGGCCTACGAATCGTTCAAAGCAGCTAAAGTAGTCCTTCTTTGATCCCAACCCAACTAGCTCATGCGTGAATCAAAAAAAATTTTTTTTAGGTCCATCCAAGCGTTCCAACTGGAGTGTAGCACTTGAATTTTACTCTTTATCTGAAATAATTTTAAGTTTTTTTCTAGTTATGTGGTTGAAGTTTGTGAGTAGCTTACCCTACCCATATCGAGAAAGGCTATTGCCTAGCCTATGGCCTTCATCTATAAGTTTGGACATAAGCTCAAGCAATACACCTATTGTATTGTAATCCCATTTTGCTCTTTTTCCCATGCACTTCTGGAGGAGGGGAAGGGCAAAATTCCTCTTTTGATTGGGTTTTCCTCATAGTGGGGAGGTTGGGAACTCAGTACATCCATCACAAAACTAAAATTTAAATGTTTATAAATAGCTTGAATAAAAGAACTCAAAGTGCATAAAATAAAAATATTTCCAAGAACTTTTGGCCATGTATAAATTGATTAATGAATGATATGGTAGTGCGTGTAATAAAAATTATTTCAACTAGTGTTTTGCTTATCCTTTTATTAATTTAAAATTGGAAAGTACACATTACGTATATTCTTTATAAACATAACTATAAAAAGAAAATAACTTATGACATGTTATTTTTAAATTAATGTACTTAAAATTCGTTGATTTTAAGAGTAAGGTAGATTAACAAAAAAGAAGCTTAAAACAATGACTAAATACAAAATTGGTTCAAAAAAATATTTCACCATTTAATGCTTATTCAAATTTTGAATGATACCAAATAAAATAAGCCCACGAAAATGATAAACAAGCACTACTAGTTAAGTAACGGATAAGAATTAATAGGAAAATGAGAAGCGAGCAACGTAAGTTAAATAGAGCATAAAAGTTTGCATGATTAATTATTACTTTTAAATTAGAAAAAGCTACCTCTCTCTCTCTCTCTCTCTCGCGTCCACAACAATAACATAGGAATAAATATCTTGAGAGGATAAGGTGAATAATTTCTTAACGGTTACGTAATACTAGTATGATTATGATTAAGAGATTAACCTCGAATTTTGTGCCCTTCAATTAGTAAATACTTTTATAAAAAAATTAATTATAAAATAAAAAAAATATTTCTATGTTTTTCCCTAAAAGTCACAGAAATAATGCTTAAAATTTGAGTTTCTCAAAATATATCTGTATAAATATTTATTAGCAACCCTTGGTAAAATTGTAGGAAAAACCTATTGTATTATTCAAATTTGTAAGTTAATAATTGAAAATTTAAGTATATTAATACAAAATATGAAAATTTAAATTGTAACCATTTGTAAGAAAACTTAAACAAAACCCAAATCAGAACAACCCACTAAGTCCGATTCTACCTAATTTGTTTGTTGTGCCAATATGATACACACATATTTCTCTGAGCTCAATTCTACCTAATTTGTTCTTTCAAATTGAATAAGTGTGCCAATATCATACACACATGTTTCTCTGAATTTGATTCTACCTAATTTGTTCTTTCAAATTGAATCAAGGTCCATGACACACAACACAGCCTATAATTAATGATCATTATGAATCTAGCTTAAGTCTTGAACTAAATTTTGAAGAAGAAGAAGAAGGAAAAAAAAAATCAAGAGTGCATATTCAAAAGAGGCATATTAAGACCGGTCAAACTATTTTGACCCTATCGGGTGCCCCAAAAAAAATAAGGATTCTTAGCAAAAACAACGGTCGAGGGTTTTTAGGCCCCAAAAAAAAAGATTTCTATGAAATTTTTTTAGTAAAAATATACAGAAGATGTGGAGATGCTCATTCAATCCCCCAAAATGAAACAAATTATACCAAAATAAACTAAGAAAAAATAATTGTAAACCACAAAGAGAAGAGAATGGGCACGTAAACTTCAACAATACCTTCAATTAGTTGACCGATGAAGATCGGGGGTAGCCTCGGTAACATCTCTGGTGGGTTTCAAGAAAAAGTTGTTTTATCTTATACCGGTGGCTTAGCTTAGATATGGATCTCTCTCGCCCGAGCTCCGTAACTAGCAAGGAGAAGGTTTGGCCTTCATCATCTTGTAGAACTTTGATCTACTTCTCCTCCTCGGTGATTGTTTTGATTGACAAGGTACTTGAGAGATTCTCCATGTAACACCCAATATTTTGAATTTGGTTATTTTTGTATTATTTTAGACTGATAATGTATTTTAATTTAAACTGAATTGAGTTATGCTATTTCACTGGTTGGGTTTAGCCCGAAAAGATATTGGGTTGGACAAACTGGGTCAAGGGCTTAACTATTTTCTTCTTTTCTTTTTCTTTTCTTTCTTTTCTTCTTTTTCCTTTTCTTTCTTTTTCCTTTCCCTTTTTGGTTGGATCGGCTACCAGGGGAAAAACAGGAAGAGAGAGGGAAAGAGAAGAGAGAGAAAGATTCAAAGCTGGAGATTAGTCGATCTAGGGAGATCTCAATGGGGTGATCAATGTGGTGCGGTCTATTTCTTGTAATTCGAACTAATGAGGGAAAAATCAAAGCTTGAACTTTGGAGAGCAAACCAATTTTTTTTATTCTTCTCATTTTTTCTTTCGAATTTGAGTTAAGTGGAATTTAGATCTGTGTTTTAGACGTCATAGGAATCATTTTATATATATATATTTGGTTAAGTGTAGGAAAAGTTATATATATGTATATATATGTCTGTGTATATATATGCATATATGTTGATGGATTTTATATATTCTTTAGTTATTTCTTGAATTAAAGTAATAAAAACATAAGATTTAAGTATTTGAAAGTTTCTATTCGAGTTTTGGTTGAGTTGGGGCTTGGATTGGACGAATTTGGGCCCAATTTGTGTTTGGAACGAACCCAAAAGCGTTCCAGGTCTCGATGGTCTTGACCAGTTGGAGGGTGGTCTGGACCACGGTGAGCCACTTTGTGTATTTTTGCTTCCTTTGACCCCTCGATGCTTGTTTTGGCCCCTAACTTGATTCTTGCTGTTTTCTATGTATAAAATGGATTTTAAAACAACCTAGAGATTGATGGAAATATGTTTTAACATTGAGTTAATATTTGATGTCATGATTGAACATATCATGTTCATTGAGTCTGGGATGGTTTCATCCAGTGGAATTGATGTGCGTTGAATGGCAGAGAGTGCCACATGTTTATGTGACGTGCCGAGGCACGTGCCATATGTATTTGTTGATTTATGAGATTTATGATTTTGATAAAATTGAGAAAATGTGAATTTGAAACACCGAATGATCCCCAGTCAATATAAACATGACTAAAGCTTAGTTATGTGGAGTTAGAATGTTAATATGAGACATGGATTTTGAGATTTCTTCGAGCTGCAGCTGGATACCTGCTTAGAATAAGTAGATGTCTACTTGGGATAGGTGGATGCCTGACTAGAGGTGTAACACGGTTCTTTAGCGGAATGGGCAGGGGGTGTAACACGGTGCCCTTAAGTCTTACACCTGTAGGGGTGTAACACGGTTCCCCACATGGTATATTTATATGAGATATATGCATTTTCTATCAACACTGAAAACAGTGTGGTTGGTGACCCCGTGTGCTTGGCTAAGTGTCACTCATTCCAAGATAAGGTTGGGGGTAGATGGAGGAATTAAGATGTATGGTCATTACATTTCATTTTATCACACGGCACGAGATATGTATGTTTATATTATGTTATTGTGAATATATAATTATGTATTATATATATTCACTAGTGCACACTTGCACTATCCTACCTACTAGGGTAGTTAGTTCATCTCATCCACTTTGCAGGTGATCCAGTGAGGTCAGGAAGTGATCACCCTGAATTAAGTTGACTACCGTATGGACCTAGAGAATCTTTTATATTTCATGGAATTATTATATCTTATTTGTGTAACCCGGGTTGTGGGCCCCAAAACTTATGAGACTTAAGATTGTATGATGATGTATGATGTTACTTTTGCTTAATATGGGAATGAGAGATGATGATAGATGCTCTGATTGTGATTATTATATTAAGACTTGACCTTTGCATAGGTTTATTTTTTGTTTTATTAGTTACTATATTTTCATGTCATCCGTCCCAGATACTTATGTTAAGAGCATGACACTTCATGCCTTTCCTGACTGTTACAGCTAGTTTATCTTTGGCCAAAATGACAAAGTTTTGGTTACTATTGCTTGTAACAATTGAATTTGCTCATCAGACACACCAAACACATTTAAAATGTTACGTGGCTCAATTTTTATTTTATTTTTTTTTGGCCCGTTAATAGAGCTCCAAACGCATTCTATCTTTGGTAAACCATTTTTTTTTAAGAGTCAAAATATTTAGTAGATTTTACTCTTTTCACTTTATATAGCTTTCTTTCATTAAAATTTGATATTTTTTTATTTCTTTCAAAATTTAAACATGTCACTTACATTTAAAAAATAAAAAAAGAATTAAAAATAAGAAATTCACGTTCGAGAGAAAAATCAATTTATTTAAAACAAATTAATTTTTTTCATGTGTATGCAATTTTTTTATTTTAAGTTTTCAAGTGAAAAATCAATTTATTTGAAAAAAAAAATTAATTTTTTTCACGTGAATGCAACTTTTATTAATTTGAGTATTTTTTTACATTTTTTAAAATATAAATAGCATGTCTAAACTAAAAGTAAAAAATTAAATTTAACTAAAAAATCATATGAATCGAAAAAGAGTAACCCTTGAAACAACTTACTTGAATTGGTTATCAAATTTTTTTTTTTATAACTTATGGTGTCCAGGTTAGTTTGCGAGCACCTTGATTATTTTCTGAGAGCCCTAAAGTTAATAACTAGGTAAACCTCCAGTGACCTTGAAGAAATTCAAATTAGTGACCACTGACGACCAAATTCAAATTCACAAAATTTTGAAAACAATCCATTTCAAAGCGCGGTATCAGTTC
>JAVXUM010176079.1:0-11601 GCA_035590655.1 Pouteria glomerata
GAAATTAGTATCTACAATAATTTAGCGGAGTCCAAATTGTGTTCTTCGGGTCCGCACAGTATTTCTTTTATTATAAAAGGGAAGACCTGACCTTTGTTCAGGTAGAGTGTGTTTTATGAATTCTCTTTTTTAAGCTTTGTTTATATCTCCCAGTTTATATTTCCTAGTCGAGTCTCTGTAAAAAGAAATAAATAAATTAAATTTTATATCTCTTTCTCTTCGTCTCTCTCCACATTGGTATCGAAGCTAAGTTGTATGGCACAGCAGTTCTAAACTGCTAATTACTAAGGTATGAGGCGATTAAAATTTCATTTCTTTATAGAGAAGGTCTTTGGGATTGGAAAATTTTCCTTTCTTAACAAACCTTTTGGAAGGCCGTTTATAAGTTTGAGTCTTAAGAGGCTCAGGAATGTCATAAGCGAATTGATCGCAAAAATCGCCTAATTCTTTTCTTTTAGAGGCTTGCTGTCTCTTGATTTGATTTCTAAGCTTAATGTCATTACATAAAGCTAGACCTTCTTTTTCTACAACACTAATAAGATTACCATAGGTAAGGTTAGAGTAAAGTATATTTACTTCACCAAGTTTACTACGTAAATTATTTTTCACCATTTCACTAAAGAGAGAAGATAATCCATCAAGAAACTTAGATTTCCAATTATCAGCCCCAGCATCATGTAACTGAGTAACTCTGGCAAGGAAAGTGTCCTCATACCACCTATAGTGGGAAAGAGTAGGACATTAAAGATTTTGAAGAAGTGTCCTAGTGTTTTCACTATCATTAGTGATTTGACCAGTGGAATGGTCAATAATGGTGCAGATAAGTGTATAAACTACATCTTCTTTAAATGTAGCTTTCGCTTGCTGCTCCCGCAATCTTTGGCCTTTTCGCTTGACAACTTTAAGATAAGAACAAAATAAAGGCTTTCGTTTGGCTTCTGAAGAAAAAGAAATAAAAAAATAATAATTAAAAACTACTCGATTTTGGTGATAACTTTACGTGGCAGAAAACTAGCCGTTTCCTGCAGACAGTTCCAAATCTATAGGGAATAAAATCTCCTCTTTGTACTCTCCATGTTAATGGTTTTCCCCTTCAATGCCTATAAATATAACAAATAGTTAAAGAAATAGGTAAGGAGGGTGTTCTTGATAAAGATTTTTCTGACGATCAAGTTAGTAAGAAAATCAGAGAGTATTTGTAAATTAGGAGTTTTGTGAACAATAGTTTGCGTACTTTTTATAGTAATCATTTTGAACTATATAAAGACTAGCATAAAGTAAGAGTTATTGGGATAGATATTGTAGTGAACCATATTTGATAAATACTATTTTAATCATGATACATATGATTATGATTTATTGTGATAATGTAATGATGTGTTTTGATGTGATGCACATGTTGACTCGGTTACTCAATTCTTGAATTAAATTTAGTTTATGATAAGAGTATAAGTTTGGGTTTGAGATTGAGATTGGGAGTCTTCATGTACACCTAGTGTCTTCCTCGTGTGCATGCACTTGGCCTGTGTGCATACCCTATTTCCTTTCGTGCGTATAGCCTGTCACATCTACAACTTGTATTTTACTTTTCTAGTTTTTCGACTGAGCCTTCTTTCTATTTAATTATCCACCCAGTCTACCTAGCTTAGGTCTATAGGTCCACCATCCATAGTCATATCACCAGTTTGTCATCTATATCACCAGCTTGTCATCTATCTCTTTCAACATGAAGTAAACTTATGTGTATATATGTGTGTGAGTATATGTGCTCAGGTCGTATTAGAAAAGCCATAGAGTTGAGGGAGCTAGTGAGATTGAATTATCCATAATTTGGCTTTTTCTTTCTATTCCAATATCAAATTAAGAGTAGATTGAGTGTGTAGTGACTTTTGGTTTGGTGTTGAGAGGCGTGGATTGATAGTTATTAAGTTTTAGTATTCTTAAGCATTTTTCGTAGCATGTTTCTTTCTTCCTGAGCAACTTGAGGTGGGGATTTAATGATTGTTGTTGATTATATGCTATATTTATGCATATTTGATGCGATCCCACACTAGTTAGTGAGAGTGATCTTCAGTGTTATACACATGAATAGGGATGACAAAATCAGCTCATACTCATCAACCCACTTAATTAAGACCATAATAAATAGATTTGGGTCATGTTATGTTACTAATTGGGTTGTTAGTGGGTAATTTATAAAGTACCTATTTATAAATTGGTGCAATTAGGTTGTTAAACAGGATCCATTACATACCCATTTATAATTGGGTGTTTTAAAAAGAAAGAAAAAAACATGATTTTGAGCATTGTGTCAAATGGGGTCAAGAAAGTTCTGAAACTGCCTGCTAGTGGTTATTCCCTACAAAATCTGAAAACCCTCCACATTTCCCCCACTTCCTCCATCATTATTTACTAATTTCTTCTATGAAGTCTTTGACCCAAAACAAGGCCTAGTCCCTGAACTTGATGACCTAAAAATTGATCCATCACAGCTATCACCAACTATTGCGTAGCTCTGCATCTCGAACTCGGTGTCATAGCCATGAGTGATTAAAACTCAAGATTTTGGAGTATACAAATGTTTCTCTTCTTCTTCTTGGGAGAGATTATATTTTGCATCAATTTCTTCAAAGAAAATAATGTTGTTTAGATCAACATTGGGGTTGAGGAAAAGTTTTACGAAGTACCAACCAAAACTTGCCATATAATGTTTGATTTGCAACGAAATCAGGGGTTTTTAGAGAAAGAGAGATTGTAATTTGGGAATCACATTGAGCAAACAATCAAACCATAAACTAAACCTCTAAAAGAGCAATGAACTAAAATAGACTGTGACCTTAAAAGCCTCTATGGTTGTTGGATTTTTTCAAACTTTTCAGTTTTTCAATTTATATTTCTTTTTTAGTTTTTCAAAATTTTGAGCATTTGGAAACGTTTAATTTTTGTATTTAATTTTTTAAATATTAAGTAAATTTTTAATTTTTTTCAAATAAATTTTTAATTATTTAAAAAAAAATAGATTGGATAATAAGTAAATGAATAAGACACAGGTTTGTGAGTGTAATACCTTGAACTTTCTAAGTGAATGTACATGGAGCATTTGTTGTATCTTGAACCTAACTTGAAATCTAAGTTAAAGGATCTTCTTAGAACTTGAATTTAGCCCAAAGAAGGTGATATTTAAGCATCCTAAAACCCTAAGTTAAATTAAGATAACATTTTTTTAAATTTAGAGGTTTGGAAACCCTAATTTGGCTAAGTTGAATTTAATGAGTTATTAAGTGAATTTTAGTGATTTTAAGCTTCAAAGTGCTAGGGTTTTGGCTCAAATTCAAGGGAATTAATGTATTCTAAGGAGTTAGAATGGTAATTAGAATTTAAAGGATGAATTAGCTGAGAAATGAGGGGGTATTAGGCCAAGTAGAAGAAAAGTCTCAAATTTTTGACTTTTTAGCCCTAATTTTGACCTAGGGACATAAAGGTAATTAAGTGTCATTTGAGGAGGAGTGTTGACTAGTCAAAGAAGGTGAAAAAGGCTTAAAGTCAGTTGGGGAGAAGCCTTTATGGCAGAATCCTCTAGAACACCCTAGATGAGTCTAGGTTAATCTAAGTCATTCCATTTGATCACATGTTGATTAGTTATTAGCTTAGGTGTCAATTTTATTAAATTAAGTGGGTCCCAAGGTTTGAATTGAGACTAACTTAGGTGTAACACTTAATAATTAATCAAGACCAAGTAAAGCTTTGTGATTGGCCAAAGGAAGTGAGTATGAGGGAGGAAAAAACTTATAAATTAAACTAATGGAGCACTCTAAGGCACCATTCGACCAAGCACTAGAAAAATAAGAAAAACAAAGAGAAAAATGAGAAGAAAGGAAGAAAAGAAAGGAAAAGGAAGAGAAAAGAGAGGGAAAGGGAAGAGAAAGAAGAAGAATAAGAGAAGAGCAAGGGTTTCAAGGTTTGAGGACCTAGAGAGGACAAAGGTAAGTCTTCCAATTTCTAATTCAAGTTAAGGTTTAAGCTAAAGGCCAATTGAGCTAAAATTTGAAAGGTAGATTAAACATGAAGTAATTTTAAGGTTCATGTTTGTTTAAGGTTTCTTGGTGAAGAAATTCCAAGAAAAAGGCAAGAATTGGGAGAAGGGTTCTAGAAAACCCTAAATTGGAGCTAGGAAATCAAGTTTCCTCCTCCTTCAATTTCTTCTCATTTTCGGCTAGCTTTTGAGGTAAGGATACTCTACTGTACTTCATATATGTATGTATGTATGTTTGGAGTATTGAATATGTGGTTGAGTTTGGAAAATTTAGGAGAAATTGTGAAAGAAATGAAAACTAGCCAAATTAGTGCTATGTTCACCTAAAGTGGCCAAAACCCTAAGCTAAAAGAGGGCTGCATATTTCAGGCTTTGGGGACTGAAAAACAGGGGTTTTAGGGTTTAGAAACCCTAGGTTTACATAAAATTGGTCTCCTAACTTGTGGTTAATAAATTGTGCAAATTTGTAGCTTTTTGGTACCTAAAAACCCTAAAACGGCACTAATTTCGTGGGAGACTTAAAGGCTGGAAATCTCAGGTTTTGGGGGCTGGAAATCAGTGCCTAGAATGCTCAAAATCCTTAGGTTCCACTGAAATTTGAATCCTTAAGGTTTGGTTAAGTTTTGATGCAAAAACATGACAAATTTGTAACATAAAAACCAAGAAATGGATGGAAAAGCATAACCAGCTAAGGGCTGTAATTTCACAGCTTGAACAGTATTTTAGGCTTGAAATTTTGATTAGAATCATGTATTGAAAGTGTGGAAAAAGTCCCTAATTGGTATGGTAAAAATTGGCTAAGTTTCGGGTACCTAAACTTGACTATTTTGGCACAAAATTGAATCTAAACCTATGCTCATTTCTATTTGTTTAAGTGCTGGAATTTTTATGGTTATGATATCTTTATGAAGTTGAAATATTGATAAAATGCATTAGTGGCATGCTTGTTGAATGCCTAGTATAGTTATGGAATGAAATTGGAAGTTATGTATGTGTTGGGTGGAAATTCCCTACTTAATTATCATATGAATATACCATGCTCTAATGATATGGAATTAAATGTGGATTTAAAGAAAACAAATGAATGGATGATTGTTTGTTTGTCCGGGGTTGGGTATGGTAAAATATGAAGGGTCTCGAGATACCCTCAGGTTGAAAGTCCTAGAATTTGCGTAGGGTTTGGTTTTCATACCAGTGGGTTAGTAGCCCACAACATGTTTAGCGTACATTAGGCGTATCGTCGCCTTGGACGATGTCCTAAAGCACGTTTAGCCTATGTAATATTATCCAATTGTGGCGTATCGTCGCCCTGAGCCGTAACCCTAAAGCACGTTTAGTTTATGTGCCCATTCCCTGATGATTATATGCGGAATTGTTATGAAACAGAAATGAGAATGGAAATAATAATTATTGAAAATTTTAAAAGGAAATTTTACATATTTATGTTTGGAGAATGATTATGGAATTGTTGGTTATATGATTTGAATATCTCGTGCATTCTGTATCTTTCTTTCATACATTACTTTCAATTATGTATTTTATGTTATATGCGTGTATCTCCATACATATATTATTGTGGAGTAGCATGAGCATAAGTCGTCCGTGCTCACATCCCTATAGATGTCAATGTAGGACCCACACAGGAAGCCTAGGGTGATCACATTGCAAGCTGGAAGAAAAACTGATATTTTGGACCAGTTTGTATTTTATGTCATGTATTTTGAAACATATATTGTATAAACATGATATTTTAGAATGTAAAAACTTTAATGTATTATTATACACTGTTATAATTAATTTAGTGCTTGGAATATTTGTGAGTGGAATTATGTTCCAGTAGAATTGTTGTTTCGGTTGGACAGGTTTATAGATTATAGTCGTGGGTCCCATTGTGTGACCGTTGTATATGTTCTGATGTTGTGACCGATTATCCATAATTTGCATGTTTATCACTCACTCCTCGGGTCCTTGGATCTGGGGCATGACAGATGGTATCAGAGCCAGGTTCAGAATACCTAGGGACATGGGACATTTTGTATATCATATTGCATGATTATGTGCCTTCTGTGTTAGATATTTATGTGTCTAAGTGAAACGTAGTATTGTTATGTGGTAAAGATGTCGTAATTAGTGTTCTTACCTGGTTAAATATTTGTGTCGTGTTTAGACAGTATGCCACCACGTTGTGGAAGAAACGTGAGAGGCCGAGTTCCAGATGTTAAGAGAGAAGTTGTACGGGCCCAAGAGCCTGAGATTAGCGCTTCAGTCCACCTGGAGGAGGAGGCGCATCACAGTGCCGTGGCAGGACCCTCCCAGATAGCTTGATGGAGGCACCTTCTGGAGTACCCGATGTGCCCCAACCTGCAGCTATGGATGCCGGGGCATTTTTCCAACAAATAGTGGCTACTATGGCTGCATTCGCTGGGGGAGTGAGGCAAAGACCTCAGTAGCAGGAGTCGACAGGTTCTACTGCCTTGGAACGATTTAGGATGATGAAACCTTCTACTTATGATGGAGTTGCAGACACCGAGGTATTTTTGGAGGAGTGCGAGAAGATCCTGACCGCCATGGAGATTGCAGAGCCGGTTACTCGCATTGCCTTAGCCACATTCCAGTTGCGGGGCAGAGCATCAGCCTGGTGGACCAGTTTACGGGATGCAATAGGAGACAGGAATCTCTCCTGGGAGCAATTTAAGGAGAGGTTTATGGATCATTTCTTCCCTTTATCATTGCGTGATGCCAAGAGGGAGGAGTTTGCCAGTTTGATCCAGGGGAGCATGACTGTGTTGGAATATGAGAGGAGATTTTCTGATCTGTCTAAATATGCTCTTGAGTTGATCCCTATTGCACGCATGAAGTGCAAGAGATTTGAGAAATGGCTTAAGCCCGCTTTGAGAAGCCGCATGGTCCCACTCGGCTTGGAGGATTACGAGGTGCTAGTTAACAGGGCTATGACCGTGGAGTGGAACTTGAATGAGACTAGGACTTTGATAGAGGGCCGCTGTGGCAGAGGTGACAGAGAGACTAGTAAGAAGAGACAGAAGCCTACGACTCAGATTCTGCCTCTACCACCACAGACAGGAAGTGTTGCTCCCAGGCTGCCCAGGAAATCTGAAAAGGGACAGCCCTAGTGTTATTAGTGTAGGCAGCCTGGACACTTGAAGTCCAACTGCCCATATTTGGCGTAGCAGGAAAGGCCAACAGGACAAAGTGGTTCTAGCACTGTTGGAGATGACAGGGTATGCTAAAGATGTGGCCAGACTGGTCACATTCAAAAATTTTATCCCCATCAGTAAGGAGGAGCGAGATGGAGGACGGGCCAGGGAGGACAAAGTTTTCATGGAAGTCAGCCCACTGTCTAGCAGCAACAGCCCAGAGGCCCTCTAGTACCAGCAGCATAGAGTAGGGCTCCACAGCAGCAGAAGGGAGCTCTACAGGGTTAGAGGAGTAGGCCCCTGAGTTCATAGGCACAAGGAAGAGTATTTGTGGTTTCACAGCAGGAAACGCCAGCTGACCCGATGGTTACCCGAGGTACATTCTGTATTTATTCTTCCTATGCTACAGTATTGCTAGGCACGGGTGCTTCTCGTTCATTTATTTCTAGTACATTTGCTGCTACCTTGGGATTAGACACTAGTTCCTTGGATTTGGTATTGCATGTTGAGACCACAATGGCAGGACTCTCCTCCTTAACTACTGCCTACAGGGGATGCGAGATACGGGTAGAGGATGCCCACAGTGGCAGGGAATTAGTGTCTATTTTTTATTTGATTATCTTAAATATGAATGGCTTTAACGTAATATTGGGCATGGATTGGTTGGTGACATACCAGGCTGTGATTGACTGCTATCACCGTAAGGTGATTTTATCTAGCCCCGAAGGGATTTTGATCCACATTTTTTGCAGACAAGTGTAAAATACAGGATTTATTTTCCTGGGATGGCCACAGAAGAGTTGATTTATGTAGTTTATTAGCCAATATGGTGTTGGAAGAGAAAGATGGACAACAAATGGTAGAACTGTCTCGGGTGGTAGATAAATTTCCCGATGTGTTCCCAGATGATTTATCAGGATTGCCACCGGAGCTAGAGGTTGAGTTTTGTATTGATTTGGCCCCAGGAACAGAGCCTATTTTTAACCCTCCTTATCGGTTGGCGCCTACAGAATTAGCAGAATTGAAGAAGCAGTTGGAGGATTTATTAGCAAAGGGCTTTATTAGACCGAGTACTTTACCCTGGGGTGCACCAGCTCTGTTTGGATGGGACACTTTAGATGTGTATTGATTATAGGAAGCTGAACCGGGTGAATATTAAGAATAAATACCCACTACCGAGAATTGACAATTTGTTTGATCAGCTGAAGGGATCAGTTGTGTTCTCTAAAATTGATATTCGATATGGGTATCATCAGCTACAGATTTGAGAGGTGGATATCCCTACGATGGCATTTAGAACTCGATATGGACATTATGAATTCTTGGTAATGCCGTTTGGATTAACTAATGCCCTTGCGGTGTTTATGGATCTAATAAACAGGGTCATCAGGGATTTTCTGGATAAATTTGTGGTGGTATTTATTGATGATGTTTTGGTGTATTCCAAATCAGAAGAGGAGCATGAGCAGCACCTGCAGTTAGTACTTGAGCGGCTGAGAGAGCACAAGTTGTATGCTAAGTTGAGTAAGTGTGACTTCTGGCTAAAACAAGTCAAATTTCTAGGATATGCGGTGTCACAGGCAGGAGTAGCTGTTGATCCTGCTAAGATTGAAGCCATCCTGGAATGGTCTCAGCCAAAGAGCGTATTTGAGATACGCAGTTTTCTGGGATTGGCTGGATATTATTGCAGGTTTGTTTTAGATTTTTCTAGACTGGTAGCTCCACTGACGAGACTAACGAGAAAATGGGTAAAATTTGAATGGAATGATGCCGGTGAGACAGCCTTTCAGGAGATAAAAAAGAGACTGACCACTGCCCCAGTATTTATTATCCCAGAGTGAGAAGCAGGATATTCTGTGTACTGTGATGCCTCAAGGTGTGTTGATGCAGAATAGGAGAGTGGTGGCATATGGCTCCAAGCAGCTAAAGACACATGAGAGAAATTATCCTGTACATGATTTGGAGTTGGCAGCAGTAATATTTGCCCTGAAGACCTGGTGACACTACCTTTATGGTGAAAGGTTTGAAATCTTTTCTGATCATTGGAACTTGAAGTATATTTTTACACAGAAAGACTTGAACCTCAGGCAGCGCAGGTGGATGGAATATATGGAAGATTATGACTTTGACCTCCATTATCACCTGGGGAAAGCTAATATGGTAGCTGATGCATTGAGCAGAAAGACCCGGAGTGTGATGGCCAATGTAGCTATGAAAGAATGGGAAATATTGGGAACACTGAATGATTTCCCCCTAGAATTTGAAGAGACAACAAATAGGGGATTTCTCTATGCTTCTGTGGTCTATCCCTCATTGGTATAAATGATAAAGGATGCACAGAAAGATGATAAAGAAGCTACTAAAATTTGGCAGAAGATGGCCGAACTGTCCGGCACACTGGGCTGGACATGTGATGATGATATACTAAAATATCAAAGAAGAGTTTTTGTATCCTCAGCTATCAGAAATGAAGTTTTGAAGGAATTTCATCATTCGAAACTGGCAGTACATCCTGGGGGTACAAAGATGTATCAGGATATGAGAAGACAGTTTTATTGAGCCGAGATGAAGAAAGATGTGACAGAGTTCATAGAGCAGTGCTTGACTTGCCAGCAAATGAAAGCAGAAGATCAACGACCAGTAGGATTGTTGTAGCTTTTGCCTGTATCGGAATGGAAATGGTAGTATGTTACTATGGACTTTGTATCAGGATTGCCAAGGACCAGAAGGGACTGTAATGCTATCTGGGTGATTGTTGATAGGTTCACTAACTCAGCCTACTTCTTGGCAATGAAAATGACGGACTCTATGGATTTTTTGGCCTGACTGTATATCCGGGAGATCGTGAGACTGCATGGGACTCCAGTATCCATTGTATCTGATAGAGATCTTCGGTTTGTTTCCCGATTTTGGCAAAGCTTCCAAATGGCTATGGGGACTGATTTATGCTTTGGTAGAGCATTTCATCCCCAAACTGATGGCTAGTCAAAGCGGACTATTCAGGTGTTAGAAGACATGCTTCGAGCTCGTGTCCTAGACTTTAAAGGAAGTTGGGAAGAGCATTTGCCACTGGTGGAGTTTGCCTATAATAACAGTTATCAGGCCAGCATTGGAATGGCACCGTTTGAAGCGTTATATGGCAGATTGTGCAGATCTCCAGTGTGGTGGACACAAGTAGGAGAAGTAGTTATGACTAGGTCAGAATTGGTACGGGATACAAATGAGAAGGTAAAGATTATTAAACAAAGACTAAAAATAGCCCAGAGTCGCCAGAAGAGTTATGTGGACCAACGAAGACGGCCGTTGGAATTTCAAGTAGGAGACCATGTATTCTTGAAGGTGTTGCCGCGGAAGGGACAGTTTCGCTTTGGTAGACGAGGTAAGTTATCTCCCCGTTTTATTGGTCCATTTGAAATACTAGCACGAGTGGAAGAAGTGGCCTATAAGCTGGCTTTACCATTGCAACTTTCTGGAGTGCACGAGGTGTTTCATGTATTTATGTTATGGAAGTACATTCTAAGCCCCACTCATGTGCTAGACTGGACAGAGCTAGAGGCTGACTCAAATGCTAGATATGAGGTGCGACTAGTGCAGATTTTGGACACTCAGGACCAGATACTTCGAGGACGGACTATCCTACTGGTGCGAGTGTTATGGAAGCACCACAATGTAGAAGAGTCAACCAGGGAACGGGAATCTGAAATAAAAGAGAAATCCCCCCATTTGTTTTCTTGACTTTCCTTGATGTATAATGTATATATTATGTGTATGAAAATTTCAAGGACGAAATTTTTATAAGGAGAGGAGATTGTAATACCTTGAATTTTCTAAGTGAATGTACATGGAGTATTTGATGTATTTTGACCTTAACTTGAAATCTAAGTTAAAGGATCTCTCTAAAACTTGAATTTAGCTCGAAGAAGGTGATATTTAAGCATCTTAAAACCCTAAGTTAAATGGAGATAACATTCGCTTCAAATTTAGGGGCTTGGAAACCCTAATTGGCTAAGTTGAATTTAGTGAATTGTTAAGTAAATTTTAGTGATTTTAAGGTTCTAAATGCTAGAGTTTTGGCACAAATTCGAAGGAATTAATGTATTTTAGAGGGTTATAATGATAATTAGGATTTAAAGGATGAATTGGATGAGAAATGAGGGGGTAGTCAGCTAAGTAAAAGAAAAGTCTCAAAATTTTAACTTTTTAGCCTTAATTTTGACCTAGGGAGATAGAGATAATTAAGTAAATTGTTGAGGAGCAAAATGGTCATTTGGGGAGGAGTGTTGAATAGTCAAAGAAGGCGGAAAAGGCTTGAAGTCGGTTGGGGAGAAGCCTTGGTGGCCGAATCATCTAGAACATCCTAGATGAGTCTAGGTTAACCTAGGTTGTTCCATTTGATCACATGGAGCTTAGGTG
>JAVXUM010176111.1:0-11599 GCA_035590655.1 Pouteria glomerata
AACAAAACAAGGCCAAGGATGGCTTGCCCGGTTCTCTTCTCTTCCCCAACCATTCCTCTATCTTTATATATATATATGTATAAGAAAGACAAGCAATTAAACATGGGGTCCCACCCCATTTAATTCATTTGACTTCCTTCATTACCAATTACCCAACAAAAGACAAGGCAAGCAAAGGCTCACCCGGCCACACCCCATTCCTTCACCATTCATCAATAATATATATATATACATGCTTATGTGGAAGTCCAATGTTCAACCTTCCTCCCCATTGGTCTCCTTTAGTCCAATTTACATTAAGTGGTCAAAATTAATGGTAAAAGGCCTCCTTGGCCGGATTTCTTCTTCCATTTCATTTATATACCTATTTACATTTATTCACTCACCATGCACAAGCAAACCATACATATATTCAAGCCATGCACTACATCAAATAGGAACATGCATGTCAAAACAAAGAAAACAACACCTAAACCAAACTATGCCATCTTTTCACCATTTGACCATTTTTATTCACTCTCCATTCCTTTTTATTCCACACTAAGACCATCCATGCACAAGACATCCCATTCTTCATGCCAAATCACCCCATACATTTTCTTCTCAACCATTTCCAAGCAAAGACTCCAAATTGCCAAAAAGTTCCAACACTTAGAAATATAAAGGAACATGGCACCACAACACAAAAATTTTCACTTCCACCCTCTCAACGAATCAAATTCATAACTTTCTACTCATACCCAGGGTAGGGGTATCACACTCCCCTATTCTCTCTCTCTTATTTCCTATACATAATATTTGCATAATTTTTAAAGGATTTAGCAGATTTTTTTTTAGTTCCTCCAAAACCCCTAGGTCGGCCATAGGGACAACAGGGTAAGGCCTTCACTATTTAAACCATACCCATGTCAAATTAGTCATTCTCCGTCATGGTAGGGCTCCCATCCTTCCTCCTCGAACACCCCTCTATAAATACCAAGAGCAACATACCAAAAAATCAAGAGCTCGAGTGCCCCATTGGGTTTCTCCATGACTAAATTTGAGTTTTTAAGCTATTTAATCAATCTCTCTCCAAAACTTTGACCCTGAGACATACTTAATGACCAATGTGACTTAATTAACATATAATTACCTCCGAAACATATTAAAAATCATAATTTTATATTCATACAAAATTTGGGATATTATATTATTATTTAAGCTTTTTTGCGTGCTTTAATTTAATTATATTTTTTATTTGTATTTTTAAATTAATTAGTAATATATTTGAAATATGTAAATTTTATAACTACATTATAAGTAAGTGAGTTTTTTTTAAAACCCATGACTTAATTTAAATGAAATTTCTAATAAAGTGGATCTCTTTTTTGAACTCAAACAAGTGCATCCTCTTTTGAATTTGAAACCTAAGCAAGTGGGTCATTTTACAGAATTCATGAGTTCTCCAAAATTTATTAAAATAATATAGCACAACTCCAGTACTTTTATTGGCAAAAGAAAATGTGGAATTGCAGTATTTTATCGATGTGTGACAAAAAAATAAAAGTTTTGTCGATGAGAAAAGACAAGAAAAGAAGAGAGAATGAGGGAATTTTAAAAATAATTCAAAATCTATAAAAAAAAAAAAAAAAAATTGAAATAAAAAGTAAAGAGACACGCCACAGAAAATGAGAGTGAATGAGAAAATGAGAGCGAAACTACATTATTTTAGTATCATAATATAGAATATAGATATATGAATGCTAAAATTCTTAAATGCTAAGATTCTAAAGGCACTTATATGGTGTAATATTGTATAAAATAATTAATGTAATTATATAATAAAAATAAGTTACATAAAATTTTAGGAAAAATATTTATTAAAACATGTCATTCTTACCTAAATGCTAAAATTCCAGTGGTACGTATATAGCATGATGTTTCTTTGAAATACTTTATGTGATTATATGATAAAAGATAAGTTGCACAAATTTTTAGAATATTTTTTTAAATGCATGTTATTTTTATTTACTTTTGGAAGCAAAAAAATAAAAAGAAGAATTTTTAGTAAGTTTTCTTTTTTAAGCATTCGGCAACACCTCAAAAGTTGTTAAAATTTCTTAAAATTTCTTCAACTTTTTACCAAACAAACAAAAGGTCCTAACAGTTTCTAAAACTTCCTAAAAATTTCTCAATTTTTTACCAAACCACCAAAAGTTGCTAAAAGTTCCTAAAAGTTGCTAAAATTTTTGAATTTTTACCAATCACATAAAAGATTACACCTATCAACTTTTTCTAAAAAATTACCAAAAGTTTCAAAAATTTTCGCTTCCAAACAGGCCTATAATGCTGCCAACCTACCAAGAAAGATAAACACCGCAACTAACAAAAAAATAGTGGAGAGAAAATAATATGATTCCAATAGGAACTCAACCTAGGGCTCAACAAACCAAACTCAGCTTTTTCTATTTATCAAAAACTAATGAATAATCCTTGCTACAAAATAAAAGAGACTATCTATAATAGTCTTACTAACCCTAGAGTCCTGACCCTTCATCTTAAAATAATAAAAAAATTCTTAACCATCCAAACTTATTAAAAGTCACATTCTAATCACACGTCTCCTTTACTTATTAAAAAAAATGCATAAGCATGAAAACAAAAAGACTAATTAATTAAGTTATGCTCCCACATCAAACCCTCCGGGTAAGAAGAACTCAACTCCACCGAGAAAATCTCAGTAGTCTCTTCATATATCTCAAGATTAATTTTCTTCAATTCTTCTTTAGCAATACATGTTCTTTCAGTAGCTAGTTTACCCAACTATTTCACCAAGAATTGCCTATATTTGTTGCCTCTTTTGGATACAACTTCTTTAAGATCAAACACATCTTTAGTAACATCGTTCTTCACATTTGGTAGTTATTTACCCTGTTTTTCACTTATATAGTTTGATGTTTATCTGAAATAATTTGTTTGATTATATGATAAAGATAAATTACAGATATTTTTGGGAAAAATCTTTCCTTAAGTGCATGTCATTCTTATCTAAATGCTAAAATTCTAAAGGCACACGTTATTTTTAGCCATTTCATTATATGTACAAGGCCGATCACAAGTTAAGCTTTTTTGAGTTTCTCAAACTTGACTTGAAAAAAATTCAGTTCGAACCAAATTCTATTTGTGACTTGTCGAGCTTGAACTTAAAACCTTAAAAGTGCTTGACTGAGCCAGTAAGGTAAAATAGCTATATTTTTTTTTATAATACTTTTTATAATATAAATTTGTTATATTTTAACCAAAGCGATGACACTTTGTTTTAATCAAGTTATTTGTTTAACCAATCTTGAACACAAAAAATTATTTGTTGATACGAGCTTGAGTTTATATAGAAGCTTGTCCTTAAGCTAGCCAATGTTAATAGGTCAAGCTAAATTCAAGTCAAAACTCAGCTTGAAGCTATCTTTAGTCTTGGCTAGATGATTCTCTGTCTATAAAATGGAGTAGGAACTTCGGTAGGAGTTCTGAACTAACATAGTTCCTTCACCAACATTCTCCCGAAAAAATCTATTCCTTTTCAATTTCCCAGTGTTTTATTTTCTTAAATCTAGTTTACTTTCAGGAGAGTATGTGTGGATGGCTATAATCATAGTAGAGGAAAGTAGCAATTTTGAAGTTCCAAACTTCAAACCATTTTAATATATATAAATATATATTTATAGAGAAACGAAGCAAGAAAATAAGACGTCAGATATGAGCGTGTTTTCCTATCCAAATTACACTCAGGATTACATTTTATTTGAAAGCTCCTTTATTTTACCATTATTATATTTAGGCCGTGTTTGTTTTGAGAGATTGGATAATGGGAGATAAGTAATACTATGGGATAAGATATGAGATTGGATATAATATGGGATTAATTTTTTATGTGGGATTATTTTTTTGATGTTTGGTTGGTGGGATATAAAGTAGGATAAAAGATGTGATTTGATATGTGATATAATAGAAAATAATTTTAAACATTTAGATCTTGGCGGGAAACAAATCTGGATGTAGGGTATTAATAATACCCCACCCCCATTGGGATTAGTCATCCCGTGTTTTGCTTCACTATCAGTCCCGCTGGATTACTCATCCTGATTATCCAATTTGCTAACAAACATTGGCTTCGGTGGGGCCCACAGACTAATAGTCCAATTTGACCTTCTTATCCCGAAAACAAACACGCCTTTAATGTCTTTGAATTTGGAAATGCTATGGAATTAAAGCACTACATCACACTTGTTTGATTCACGATGCAATATTTGCAGAAAAGAAAATGGTACTCAAAATTTATTTTTATTGCTGAGTTTGAATTTGAATATACTTCTTAATTAAAAAAAGAACAAATTATGTAATTAAATCTAATATCAATCGATAAAAAAAAATTAATTTTTACTAAAACTTAGTACTTATCTAAACCCAAATTTGAGTTTGAATGTATAAAGTAATAAAAAAAAAATAATCAATTAAAATTATTACTTACCAACAAAACGTATTTAATCAAATCTAATATATAACAACAGGGAGTTTGGCTTTGAATTTAACCTTTCAATATAGAAAGGTTGACAACAGCTTTTTAAGCTTATATCTTGTTTTTGCTAGAATATTTTGTAGCAACACAAACAAATAAAATATAGGAAAAGAAATATTTAAAATTTGTAGAAACACAAATTTTTGCTTGTTTATTATTTTTTTAATTTGTTAAATTTTATTTTTTAAATTTATTTTCTTATTTTAATTTTTGTAATAGTATTATTTTCATGATATAAATGTAACACATGTTGAATATCAATTTGAAATTAAAATTAAGAATTTAATATTAAATATGATACTGGAATATTACGTAGTCTTAATAGAATATTATTAAGTTTAGATGTTTTGTCGAAAGAGTTTAAGAGTTTAACATTGAATAGAAGTCTAGAACTAATTATTTTATCATGTTTAGATGTTTCATGAAACATTTTATATCATCTAAAATAGAGTTTATGAGTTTTTATAAAGTTTTTTCTTTCTTTTTTTTTTTTAATTATCAACTAGAATATTTTTTTTTATCATGTTTGAATGTTTTATTAATATGGAATTTAAGATTTATAATATGAATCTAGAATGGAATTTAAGGACTTTGAGATGATTTATCGCGCTTAGGGGAAGATTATGGAGTTTAAGAGTTTAATCTGTGAGGGTTAACATGAAATTTCACAATTGATTGGCAAAGATGTCCTAGTTCAATCTTGGATGATGATGATTGGAAATCAAGCTACTCGCGTGTTTTACTAAAAGATATACATTTGCCATGAGCGTTAAACAGTGTGGTTAGTGACCCTGCATGCTTTGTTAAGCATCACCAATTCTAAGATAAGGTTAGGGGTAGATAGAAATTAGAGAATGCATTGGCCATTGCATTACATCACATGTACACCATTATATTATATTTTGTGGGGATTAATTTTATATGTTGATTATTATTCATTTGTGCACACTAACATTTCCTACCTACTCGACAAGTTTGCTTATTCCATCCATATTTCAAGTGATTTGACAAAGCCAAAGAGTAGCTGCTCAAAACTGAGTTGAGACTAATAGATCAGCCTATTATGTTATTCCATTTATATTTGGTTTATTGTATTTCTACTTGTGCAACTTGGGGTATGGGTCCCAAATTTATTATATTTGAGATTGTAATATGATTATTTTTATTTGGCTATTTAAGCCTTGGATGATGCACAGATGTGTGACGTTAGATTTATGTTTATGATGTCATTTTTATTTATTTCATAAGAGAATAAGAGATGATGTTAGATGTTCCAAGTGTCATTATTATGTTATAACTTGATCTTAGGACAAGTTTTATTTATTTTAATTAGTTTTTATATTCTTATACCATCTATTCCGGATAATTAAGTTAGAGATGTAACATAATTTGTGCCCTACTCACGATTCAGGTAAACTTACTTTGTCAACTTTGATGGCTAATAATAATGGTGGAGGCAATTTTCCTATTCAAGTCCAAGAGTTGAATGATATTTGGACTCGTACTGCCCATTTACATCTTGTGAGGTAGAGCACGCTCTCGTGCATTATCTTACTAGAGAATTAGCCGACTTTCAATTTTAAGCCTGATAAGATGCAGCTGATTCTAACTTTCTATGGTATGGATTTAGAAAATCCTTACTTGCACATAAGGTATTTTATTTTGAGGATGTTTGTGGTACTTTCATATACCAGAATTGCATTAAAGAGATGGTACAGCTATGGTTGTTTCCATTTTCTTTAAAAAGTAAAGCACAGTCTTGGTTTAACTCTCTCTAACCTTGTTCAATTCGAACATGGTTAGAAATGCATTCTGAATTTTTACATAAATATTTCCTAACTCATAAGATTACATATTTTCAAAGATAAATTTTGAACTTCACTTGTAAGCCTTATGAGACTTTTTATCAGGCTTAGGAAAGGTACAATGAGTTGCTGTTGTTAAATTCTTGCCCTTATCATGGGTTCGAGACTTGGTGAATTGTTAGTTTTTTTACAATTCACGGTCTCCAAACTATAAATAGTTGGTCTCCACCATTTGCAATGGAGATTTCTATAACAAAGAACCTGATGAGGCTTTTGACTACTTCGATGTCTCAGCTGAAAATGCCAGACAATGGGAAACCCACCATACCATCGGTTTATAAGTCTAAAGATGTCTCTACTTCTAGTAGGAAGTTTATCCTTAAAGAGCTGGATAATTTGAATATTAAGGTCACTGCTCTAACAAAATAAGTTGAGAGTATGCTTAAGAAGAATGTTAGCAATGTGTCCCAAAGTGCCCCTAATCCTATCTTCTGTAAGATTTGTGAGATTTTCAGTGATCATGCTACTCAAAATTGTCCTACTCAAATGGTTAGTAGGAATATGATATTTGGTCAGGCCTCTGCCCAAACCAAAACCCACCAAAATTTAAGAGGCCATACTAAAACCAACCACAAAATAACCCATATACTGAGACCTATAATCCTAGTTAGAGAAATCACCCTGTCTTAAAAAAATGATTCCCAATATGTCCAACTATCACCACCACAATTTCCACTTCAACCCCAATTTGCCAACTCATTCCACTTACAACCCAAGAGGACATTAGATGACACTTTGAACCAGTTTATACAAACCAAATAGTCATCAATGGGAATAATAATAAGTTTATGGATCAAACTAAAAGAGCACTTGATGATTTTTGTAGTCAGCTTACAAAGTTAACTTAATCAATGAACAAACCCGAGAGAGGTAAGTTTCTAGCCTAACCCAAGCAAAATCCATATATAATCTCGTCTAATAAACCACCACCACCCCATAAGCAAGTTCAAGCTATTACAACTATTAAGAGTGATAAGATAGTTGAAACACTGGATGATCTTAGGTTGCTAGAATTGCAGTCTTATAGAGAGAGAGAGAGAGTAAGTGAGGAGAAATGAGTTGAGTCTTAAGGAAGAGAAAGAGAGAGATAGAGAAGTCTAAGGGAGGTAGAATGAGAGAGTAATAAAGATGAAAATGATAGCCCAGTGAGTGTAGAAAAGAAAAAGAAAGATGATGGGAAAGAAAAGAAGTACGAGGGAAAAAATGGGAAAAATGGTGACTTTTGAGGATAAAAAGATGAAATCAAACCACCTTTTCCCACTAGGTTAGGTAAGTTGAAGAAGGATTTCACTTAAGAGATTTATGAAATATTCAAACAAATAAAAATCAATTTTTCCCTTCTGGATGCCATTAGACCAGTTTCTCCTTATGCCAAGTTTTTGAAAGATCTTTGCATTGTGAAAAAGATAGTGAGTGTGAAGGAAAAAGTCTTTCTAGCAGAACAGGCCATTACTGTTGTTTAATTGAAAGCCCCTCCTAAATTGGCTGACTTAAGTAGTCCAACCATTCCTATCATTATAGAAAATACTAAGGTCTAATTGTCAGGGCTTCTTGACCTAGGAGCTACTATGAATTTGTTATCATTCATTGTGTATCAGGAGCTAGGCCTAGGTGAGTTAAAGCCAACTAGGGTAACATTATAGTTGTCAGACAGATCAGTGAAAGTGCTGATGGGGTAGTTAAGGATGTTTTGGTGCAAGTTGATAAATTTTACTTTCCTATTGTCTTCATAGTGCTTGACACACATCCCATAAAAAGTCCTAATTCACCCGTTCCAGTGATTTAAGGCAGACCATTCCAATTAACCTCAAATGCTATGATCAATTACAGGAATAGGATGATGAAATTCATTTTTGAGAACATGATGGTGGATTTTGAGAATGTAAGGAAATTAGAGTTTATCCAAACTTTGGTGCATAAGCATTTTGATAAGGAGTGTGTTGTGGATCCTTTAGAAAGAGCCTTGGTACATAGTGAGGAGTATGAGTTCTTAGAGACTTTTGAAAGAGTGGATAAGAGTAGGAAAGTCAAGTCTTGTTTAGGGTGTAATCCAACACATGTCATGGCCATAGGCACGTGGACTCTAATTTTTTAACCTTTAGAGCCATCCCTGACCAAGCCCCAACCTTCATTAGTTAAACCACCACACCGAAAGAGAAAATCATTGCCTAGTGAATTGAAGTACTATTTCTTAAGAGAGGATGAGACATTTCCAATTGTGATTTTATCACAACTTTCTTCTGACTAAGAAGTAAGATTGTCGAGTATGTTGAGAGATCATAGAAAGGCCATAGGTTGGACCATAGTTGACTAGCACAGTATTAGCTCTCTTGTGTATACCTATAGAATTTTTCTAGAGGAGGAGGCTAAATCAGTGTGTCAACCCCAAAGGAGACTCAACTCTAATATGAAAAATGTGGTGATGGGTGAGGTATTAAAATTGCTTGATACAGGTATCATTTATCCCATCTCTAATTCCAAGTGTGTAAATCTAACCCAAGTAGTCCCCAAAAACTCCAGAGTCAGTGGTGAAAAATGAGCATAATGAGTCGGTGCCTACCCAAATTCAAATTGGGTGGAGGATGTGCATTAACTATAGGAAGTTGAATGCCGTGACAATAAATGATTATTTTCTACTCGCATTCTGTAATATCCCGGGTTCATGTGATGAATGTGAATAGCATTTGAATTGAGTTTGGATGAGTTTAGGTGTGTGATAGGTGCCTTAAGACCAAGAGTTGGTTGGTTCAAGTGTTGATATGAGGTTTGGAGGTTCCAGGGAAGAACTGGTCTCGGCGGGCGCCCGAGCCCATACTCAGGCGTGCACCCGCGAAATTTCTCCGCGTGCGCCCACGGAAGGCTACAGCAACCCAAGCCCAAAATGCCTCTATGCAGGCGCCCACGGCGCGTACGCCCAAGAAATTTCCCCTACGTGCGCCCACGCTATTCCAGTATGTTTCGCCCTTGTCTGGCCATTTGAATTGTAAAGTTTAATTTTTGACCAAGTCAACACCAAATCATTTTGACCAAGTCTTGGTCATGGGAGAGGAGAGGAAGCTTAGTCAAGGAAGATTGGAAGACCAAAAATGCTTATTTTCTTCTTATTTTGGCTTTTGTGAGAGTTGGAACTAACATTAATTGTGGTGGGCCCATGAGCATTAAACTTGGGAAAACTTTGTGCTCTTTGATATATATATATACAAGAGATGAATTGTGGTGGTGAAGAGCTTGGCCGACCATATTGAGAAGAGATACATATATATATTTTGTTGAAAAATTTCCATGTGAAAGCTTGTGATTGGTTCTTGAGAAATCCATTTAGTTTGGCTAACTAATTTGGTTGGAATGAACTAGATGGTCAAGGAGGTGAAGGGAAGCCAAATCTTCCACGTGACTTACTTGAAGGTGTGTATAAGTGTTGGCCAAGGAAACAATAAAAGTCTTTAACCGAGTGGTCTTGATATCCATTCTTTAAAGACCTATCAACCAACATTTGAGAGCTTAGAGAAGAGTAAGAGCATTTGGCCAAAGGATGGAGAAAGAAAAGAAAGAAAGGAAGGAGAAGAAAGGAGGAAGAAGAAGAAAAGAAAGAGAGCTTCTTGAACCTTGGTAAGTTCTCCTTGCTCTAGTTTCATTCAGAAGAAGAGTAGTTCCCTTTCTAAGTGTGAAGAGAAACTAAGAAGAAAGTTGGCTTTCTTGAAGGTGTGTGGGTGAACTTAAAGAGAAGGAAAAGGAGGTTGAAATAGGAGTTTATAACTTCAATTTGGAGTCAAAGGTTTGATTTCAATTTCTCTTAGCGCTCTACAAGGTTCGGCCAAGAAGAAGAAGTAGGGGAATACTTTACTTCCTCCAATATGTATTTGGTTGTTAAGACTTCTCTTTGAAACAATTCTTATGTTGTAAGGTGTTGGTGACCTAAAAATGAGTTATATGATGACTTAGGGTAACTTGAGATGTGTTATTAACCTAGGTTCACAAATGTTAAATTTGATGTCTTGGAATTTGGGGAAAGTGAATCTAATAACCTAGGGATGTTGAGAATTGTTTTGGTGACTTGAAAATCGAATAACTTGCTTAAATGAGCCCTCATGTGAAATCTGGAAATTTTGGAACTAAATGGTAATATGGACCTCAATTTAGACTTAGAAACTTTATTTAAATGTGCATGGAACATGTTTTGATTATTCTTGCTAAATTGTTCAATCGTTGTGAGTTAAAGTGAACCATGGGAGACACAAAATGTGGAAAAATGCTGCAAGTTGTCCTTTCATAAAAATTAATTTTTTTTTTTTTTTTGTTTAAAGTGATGTATTTAAGTTGAAATTGATGTGGTTTAAATGGCATTGCACTTGGAGTCCATTTGCTATTTTTAAGTTAATGTTATAACTTAATGCATAGTGTATGATGATGGTTGAATAAAATGATGAATGATGAACCTAAGTGTTCTAGAAAGATAAAATTGATTGATTTTGAACAGGGATAGTGGGGTACAGAAAATAGTAGGGGCTGAGATACCATCGGGTCGAAAGTCCCGGAACCTGCGCAAAGTTGTTCATACCAGTAGGTTAGTAGCCTACAAAATGATTCATATATTTGGCGTAGCGTCGCCCTGGACTGCGATCCTAAAGAACGATTCCGTGATTCATTTAGCGTAGCGTCACCCTGTGTCACGCCCCGGGTCCCGGGGGATCCAGGGGTGAGTGTATGAAACATTCATCACATGTAAACCTAACCCAACCATCAGAGCTAGCACACCAGTTATGTGTTGGACCCACAAAACGAAACTGCTATATAACGTCCTAAAAATGGACCAAACGAGGTACCTAATAGAGTCCCTGTGCAATTTATATACTCACTGCCATACACAATTGCAGTGGTCATCTCATACAATTATATACTCATATGTAAATCAAATCTCAACTCACATCATTCCACGAAAGCATAAAACTATCCACTAGTTTCATTGAGTGGCACATGCCTTGGCCTTATGGCCTTTACAACACCAAAGTGGGAAAGTATAATATACATTACAAAATTCTTTTTAAAAAATGCATATACAATATGAATTAACATCTTCACTCCTATCCAAAAAGGGTATCTCCTCATGGTCCCTCCTACTCGCCCTGTGTGGGTCCTGCAGGGTCATCTGTAGGGATGTGAGCACATACCACTTGTGCCCACA
>JAVXUM010176128.1:0-11599 GCA_035590655.1 Pouteria glomerata
CTAGTACGATTGGGACGAACTGATTGTGGACGAACAGGGCAAGCAACACATCGACGAGCTCAGTCTCTTGCTAGGCCTCGAATGGTTGCCCCACTCGACAAAGGTGGTAACAGCGCCGGCGCCGGCGGTTCAGCCGGCCACAAGCTCGCAAGAGAACTGCTTCACGAGTTGCAGTCCAATGGGTGCCGAAGAACGACAGTGCAGCGGCTTTGATGAACATCAGCATCAGCATCATCATCAACAACAACAACAACACCATCAGCAACTGCAACAACAACAACAACATTGCATGTTATCATCATTGTCCTCATCGGCGGCCACGTCGCCGTTTAGCAGTTGTAGCTCGAGCAGCTGTTCCAGCAGCTGTTCGAGCTCGAGTTGTTGTGGCAACTATGGAATTGGCGGCGAAATCAGCGGATGCGGCACAAGCAACAACAACAGTTTATGTAACTTTAACTGTAACAACAGCAACACAACAACAACCACTACTACTACTACTACTCCTACCACCATCACAACCACCAATAACTACGCCAATAACATCAATACCACCCCCAGCACTACAAGTCGCAGTGGCGTCAAGATCAAGAAGAGGCGTTGCATCAGAACGAAAGGTACCTCGTTATTGGCAACACCATCCTCCAAGTTGATAAACATACATTCGAGTTTGCTCGAGGGCGAAACGCCAACAATAACCACGACAATCACAACTATTCCACCAAACACACCTATCGTTGCATCGACAGTAGCAAATAATGAGAACAAATTATTTAGGAATTATCATTATGTTCACATCGAGCATGCGTATGCCTCACTGCCGCAACAAAGACATAGTGACAACAAAATAACAACAGTCAATGAATCTCTATCCGCCTTTTTCCAGCGAAGTTCTTTATGGAAATCAGCTGTACAGTGAGATATATAGATATATATATATATTAAAAACTTGTAACTTAAAATTGTTGATGGCAAAACCAATCCCTGGCCCTAAACTCAATTTGTTGTTGCCAATCAATGAGCACAAATAGTAATAATAATAACTTGCGCTCATGATTTTAATATCGACTTTGAGCACTTGTTGATGCAAAACACGCCATTGCTAACGCTCTTGTCATCGTCTTGGCACTAGTTTGCTCGCTTGTTTGCGCGGATAATGATTCAGCACCGAGCCCCAAATGTGGCTGTCGTAGATGTGCTGCTCAACTGTTCTCAGCCATTCAGTTATTTCGTCATCCTGATCGAGAACTCCATCCTCGGGACAATAAGCGCCTATTATGAAGCACTCGCCCGCGTTTGTCTCGATCGTTAAGCTTGAGTTTGACACTCGCAGCAATCGGGCGTATTTGTCAATGGGAAGCGTTAGCTTTGGTTGGCCCAAGTTAGCGCTGCCGAGCACTTGGCTAAGCTGCTTGCCTGCCATGATGAACGAGTGTAGCCGAATCGCATCCACTTGCCAGAGATAGAGTGTAAAATTACGCAGCAGACCCCAGTAGATGGTGGCCGATGACATTGAGAGGGTGGCCATCTTGTTTGTTGCCACCATTAGGTTGGATGTTGTGATTTTTGTTGCATTCTCTGAGTGGCCATTTTGATCCTTGTCCTTGCCACTACTTGCGCCGCTGCTGCATCTACGCGCCCGCGAGCTTGCCAACGATGGCGACGATTGGTTCGTTGCACTTGTTGCGGCCGATGATGAGTCATTGGACTCGTAGCCTTGACTGGAGGGCGAATTATTGCTATTCTGTCTGCCCTCTTCATCAACGAGCTTGCTTTTGTCCTTGGTGTCCGCCGATAGTTGCCTGCTGTCGGCGTGTGTTCCGTTTGGAATTGATATGGTGGCCACCTTGAGGTAACCTGATTTGACGTTTTTGTCGAACACGTCCGGCCGCACACCGAGACGACAACAAAAGTGTCCAAACAAGGGCAAGGTATTCTTGTGAGCATCTTTCGTATTTGTATTAACGCCTCCAAATGAGTGCGCCAACGACGATGAATCTAGGTGGTTGCCACTCGATAGGGAACGATTGAAGAGACCCGACGAGTTGTTTGTACTGTGCTTGCTTAGAGATCCATTTAATAAGTTACTATTGTTTCCTTGGTGATTTCTATGATGTGCGCTTGGTGTGACTAGAACTAGGTCATATGTTTTAACCGAATCGGAGGCATCGTTAAGTCTTAGTGTTGCACTTGCGATCATTGCGAACCTATGGCTCCTGTTTATAATAATCATCATCATTTGTCAGTTGGAGGTGGGTGTGAAAGAGGTGAGAGAGGAGATTGAATCGGTTAGTTGTCGTTGTTGTTTGTCTTAACAGCAATGAGAAATGCAGGTGAGCTATCTTCATAATATTAGAGAGTCTCATGGTGATCAATACACCGGCAGCAAACTTACTTATCATAAGCCTGTAGTTCTTTTGTGAATTGAGCGGAGGCAGTCTGTGTACTAAAGCGTCGGCCCATGGCCTTGCTGACTGAGTTTGAGAATTTTTCCTTGAGCTTTCTTGGCGCACTGCTAAGCGAAAATTGCTCCAGATAAACACAACTATATACCTCAAGGATGAGCTCGAAGTTATGGTCAATCTCATTGAACACAACAACATCCTCGAAGGTCACATCGGTCACCTCGCGATCTACGTCGCAAATGAGCTGCGTGTCGTAGATTTGCGAATTAATTCTCAGCAAACAAAACACTGCAAAGCGCTTGTAATCGCCGCGACCCTTGAAATGGTCAACATCGCGCCACATCAAGGGACTCCGGAGCTCGCTTATGGTAATGCTGGCTCGATTGTCCGTCACCATATTGCAGTTTATATTGCTCAGGCTTGTTATGGTTTGCATCAGTTGCTCGCGTTGCCTGTTTTTAGCTCGTTGTTTAGCTCTGAGCGTATTGTTGTTGTTGTTGATGGACGTTGAATGCCGGGCGGGCACCTGTTTGGCAGCCTCTCTGTCAGACAGCTGCTGCTGCTGCTGCTGCCCCTCGTTGCTTGATTCGCCCGAGACGGGCGACAGTTTGCTCATTGGGCTAGAAGTTGACACAGAGTCGCCACAGAAACTGGGCGAACTGGTTGAGTTTTCTACCAGCGTGATAACGTCGTCGCCACTTGGGGTTCCATTGTTGTTGCGATTGCCGTTGTTCACCTGGCTTGAGCGAGAGTTATTCAAGCCGCGAGATATTCGGCGCCGAGCGGCCGCAATACCGCTACTGCGCCCGCTATCAGTGCTGTGGCTCTTGCCGGTTGGCGAGCTAGAGCTGGCAAGCGAGTTGTTGGCACTCAACGGACTGCTCGCCTTACTGGCCAACTTTCTTCGTTGCTCCTCCAATTGGTTGGCATAACAATTCATTCGCTGATCCGATGTTAGCAGCGACTTCTCCACTTCGAGCACATCAATCTCGTTTTGCGCCTCGAGCATCGATTGAGCGGCCAGCTCGCGCAATCTTATCTCAAGCTCGATCTTTCTTTCCATATCGAAATCCTGTGCATGAAATGAGTCCATTCGAATGGACGCCGATTGGTTCGTTTTAATGAGAAAGTTGGCGGGGAGTGAGAAGGTTCGTTCATGAGAGTTAATGATGCTGATTGTTGTTGTTACTTTGGATCATAGTTTTAGTTCAAATCGTCGTGTGATCGATGAAAAGTTGCTGAAAGGAGCTGAAAGAGTTGGAAAATTGGAGAAAACATTGGCTCGCTTCCACCACCTGGTTTTGCCTTACTTCGGTCAAGCAGACAGGCAAGCGAGCGAGCGAGCAAGTAAGCGCCAAAATACACTTGCAAGTATGATTTACATGATGAAAGCAAGCTCGATGATCGATCGATTTGTTGGCTGCAGGCAAAGAAAGTTTGTCTGGGCTTGTCTTGAGTTGAGGTTGTTTTCAACTCCATAGAAAGGGAAAGGGATGGCAAACGATGGCGATGAGAGTTTACCTGTTTGGGAGAGCGGGAGTTTAGTGTGAAATTGTGCCTTCAAGAGGAGGTCGGAAGATGAAGCAGGAAATCCAGGTGAGCAGCCCACTCGCTTGAAATTGGATAAACTCGCTGAATGAATGAATGAATGGAGGTCCGACTAAATGAATGAACGGGCGGCATCGAATAAAAGTGAAGGAGGTTCATACATCAACCAGAACATTATGTAATGCACCTGCTTTGGACAAGTGCGAGCAAGTTTCGCACGGAGATTTTTAGGATTGATAACGGATATTCTCGGTGTCATTGTGCTTCAAGAAGGAAGAAAGATGCAAGCCAGCTGGCTCCATATTAACATGCACCTGTTTACGGCATCAACAGCAGCAGCAACTATAACAACAGCAACAACAACAACAGCTACTCTCTTGTAAAACTCGCCTCTTTTCTGACCAACTCTCTCGTCGTCATTGGTCAGCTAACTCTGATTTGTCCGCTAGTTGTTGCTGTCGGCCACTTGTTGCTGTTCGCAATTTCAGCTGTTGGAGATTTATAGCTTTGGAAAGAGCGCGAAAGTGAACTCATTTATTTGCTACATTCTAAGCATTCCTTAGCGGGCGCATGGAGCCCTCTTCGTTGGTTTATCATTACTTGCTCTTCAGAGAATAATACAAGTAAAGTGAGCAAGCGCGCAACAACATCGAAAAGATTTATGATCACACCTCTGTCTGTCAGCGCGACCATTTGTGTCTAATGGTCTTTTCTCGTGAAACACATTCAGCCAATTACACGGCAATTCGGCGAATGAATAAAATATAACGTCTTTGTCTCTCGCTTGTTTCTCATTTAATCGCTAAGCTCGAGCTCGTCGCCGACGATTAGACTCGCCAATGACGACGAGAGCCTCGACGACGCGAGTCTTGTGGAGCTAATAACAAGTGCAGCAATGACGACAACAACAACAACAACAACATCCAGTGGCTACCAAACGGTGGGCATCAAAATTCTGGATTCCAACTGGATGGGGCTTGCTAACAAACGCATTGAGGATGGGCAGAGGCAACAGCACTCGGCGGCGCCGGATGTCTTAGCTAACTTATGTGCATTTGAGTGGCCACTTGAAATGTTTCTGCCCCCTTGTCCAGAACAGGTGAAAAATTCTCTTCCCCTCTCGCGCTCATTTTCGTTCGTCGTTAGCTTGTGTTGTGTTTGCTATTGTTGTTGCCGGTGCTATAAAGTGCAAACAAAGTGATTCAAACTCACTCTCTCGAGGCTCTGTCAAGCTCAAGTCGGCGTAAAAGCGACAAAAGCACAATCTTTTGTTGAAGGCGTTATCCCCATTTTGCGGGCGGCTCTCTTGCAAAGCGGCCCGAATAGTTCCGAAGGTGCACTAAAAAGCGGAAAGAACTCAATCGGTCAAGCTGGCCGCGCTCTCGGGTTGCCAAATGGCAAACAAAAGCAACCCGCCCGATGGTTGCCTGAGGCTAATTGAAGACAATTGTCAATAAGTTTCGCTTGTTAGTTGTTTAACAGCTAACAAGCCGAGCGCTTTCACTAGTCTGGCCGGTATGCAGCAAACTAGCCGCGTCTGCCTCTTGGCCAGGCAAAACAACAGTTAGTCGGCTAACTATTGGCCAAAGGAGAAGATGTGGAAGAAGAAGCTTACCGGCGACCATTCTGGTGCCTGCAATGCAGCAGCGTTTCTATTTATGGACATTAGCGACTCGACAGGGAGGCGCGCTAGGTGAAAACAAAGCATCGAGATAGACTGCCCACTGGCAGCAAGTGGCGACAGCCGCTTAGCCGGTCGGCCAGCCAGAGATTTTATATATTTTATTTTATAGGCGATAAAATCGCCTTGCCTGAAGCTGTGAGGATGCGAACGAGCCGTCACTTCCGTTGATCGTGCGAACGTTTGCGACGCTTAAACAAGGCAAAGGTTTTCCTTCTCGACCAGAATCTTTGCTTGAGTAGAATGGCCACTCTCGAGAAAGTTTTGCGACGAAGTTGAGCACTATGAGCTCACCTGCGCGACTATTTAAACCTCTGACAACACTCGAATCGGGCCTAATCATCGATTTTACTCTCCAACGATCACATCCTTTTATCTCTCTAGAATTTGTCAAACTGCAGACATACAAGCCTCTCGAAGGCTTCAAAGTGCCGGCCAGAAGAAGAAGCAAGAGATTTAATTCGAGTTGAGCTTTCACAATGAAAAATGTAACCAACTCGAACAGGTGCAGCAAATTCAATCAGCAGTAAGAAGAATTCCATCCAAGGTGTTTGGCCAGAAAAGTTTCGAGAGTCAGCACTCGCCAAAGAGCCGTCAAGAAAAGCTTCAAGAAAATGGCTACCAAAAAGTTGAAGAGTCTCAATTACATCAGTCTAATCGCTTTGTTGCTCACAATCAATACTGTCCGAGGCCGAGGATCGAGCGCGTCATCATCAGCAACCACATCATTATCAAGCTCGTCATCATCATCATCAAGTGGCCACCAGAGCAATGCAAACAACAAGCTCAGCAGCATCAGACTGCTGGAGGCGCACCCAAGCATCAATCTAATTCCAGTCGATCGGCCGGTCACTTCTGCAACGCTGAGCATCCCGTCGAGCTCGCCATCGGCTGCAACCTCAACCTTATCATCAAGCTCGCTTGCAGCCGCACGCCACAAGCTAGAGCCGGCCGTAGAGATTGAGTCAATCAACGATGGAGGCAATACAAGCGGCGGCAGCAACAGCAACGATGCCTTGCAGGCAACGACAAATTCTCAGGCCAACTCGTTGCACTCGACCGAGCTGGCCAATCAGCCAAATTTAAATCTAGAGGCAAGCTCCTATCATACGTTCGAATCGGTTAACAATTTGCCAGACAATGATCGAGCGCCCAACGAGGCAAGATCTCCGCGCCAGCAATCGGACGACTTTGCCGAATTTAGCCCGCAGGTTTATGCACGCGACGAGGAGCAACAACAACAACAACAGCAACAACAGCAGATTCTGGTGTCAAACACACCAGAACATCACCAGAGCGTTAAAGGCCAGCCACTGCAACAGGAGCTCATTGGAGACGGCCATCGGGAACTCTTGAGCCAGGAGCTGGTTGGTCGGCACCCAAATGTTGAGCGCCGTTTTGGTTTGTTCAAGAAGAACTTCCACTCGGGCCAACACCAGCCGCAGCAAAGCCACTTTGGCGCCCCGCTTACAAGCGCCAACTATTTGGCCCCATTCATGATGACCGACTGCGAACGGTGCCTGGCCGGCCTCAACGTCAATGGTGGCCCTCCGATTCCGTCGGGCGAGCTGCAGCAACTTGAGCCGACCAATGTGGTTCCGTTGCCCGCGCCAACAGGTATTGTTCAGCCGCCGCCGCCGCCGCCCATCGCGGGGCCCGTCTACGGCTCGGGCCAGCACGCGGCCGGTGCGGGCGGCCAACCCTTTGGGCCCCTGAAGAGTAAACTCTTTATGAAGTTTCCCTTCTTCGTGAAGCCGAGCTTGATGAACTTTGGCTCACTGCCCGACTTTGGTGCGCCGCCGCCCGCCCTTCAGCCGACCTACTGGCAACACCAGCACCATTATGCGTCGCCGCTGCAGCCACTGCCGGCCCCGCCCCCGCCGAGACCAACCCCAAGCGGGGCCCTCTACTTGCGGCCCGCTTCGGCCTACAATTGCGTCCAGGCTTCGGCGCCGTCTCCGCTGCTGGCCCCGCCCCCGCTGGTTTCGCCCGCACAAATAAATCAGGAAATAACTTCCATCTCAAAAGTTCATCACAATTCACCCAGCGCAAACATAAAGAGCGGCCACCAATTCCATCAGCAGCAGCAACAGCAACAACAACAGACGCAATACTCTAGCAATCAATACTAATCAATATTGATGCAAATAATAGTAATAGTAATAATAATAATAACATAATAACTATAATTATACCTATAATCAAAATTATGTCTGCACAGATAGATTCAATCAAGTGCATATAAAAATGCAACTCTCGCGCTCTCTTCGAGCAAACAAAAGTAGTACATCAATCTTTCGGCCTCTTTTGCTGCCACTTTTACGATGCAATAAACAAACCAAACAAGTACATTGCAACTTAATCGTTCACAATGTGTGTTCCTGTGTTCACAAATTTGCATTCGTTATCAGCTCAATGCTTGCGTCCATCAACTACTCTCTCGAACCAAACAGGTGAAACATGCGAATTATCCGGCGCCCTCTTTCTCTCTCTTTCTATTTGTGTGCCATCTCTCTCTCGCGCATGAATTAGGCGGGATTATTAATGGGAACCCAAATCTTTGGGCCACCCTCACAACTTCATTCACCAACCAAGCTGGCCAACTAGTTTAGTTCTCGTCATCGTCGTTGGACAATTCGGACTAAACACAGACTTCCACACTTTTGGAGCCTGTCTTTGAGTCTAACCAGAACTATAGTTTGGCTCATGAATAAATGCTGGCCAAAATGAGCGAATGATTGCGAGCGGACGCCACTAGAAACGGGGCCCAACTGCTGCTGATGGAGTTCAGCTTGGTCTCAAATGAATGACTTAGTGAATGGGCGAACGAACGACGAGGAATGAGGAGGATGGTAATTTCATTTGCTTGAATTTGCTCGGCCACAGACAGCACGGGCCAAGCTTGGCGCCAACTGTAAAGTTTAGCCAACAGATGTGCTCCACAACAACTCGGCCTCCTCTCGCAACAAAATGTGGTTGGCAACCACCACGAAAACAAGTGCACAAGCTGCTGTGTGTTGCATGGAGAGAGTAATTCGTTAATTTGCTTACTGACTGGCCAGCTCGTTCAGTTGCTCGCTGGCGGCGCCCATCTTCTTCTCGTTGGGCCCCAACTTTTCCTCTCTCTCGAGCAAGCTTTTGGCAAGCCCGCTGGCCAGCGATTCTCATGGGCGAGCAAGCGGGCGCGCGATCATTTATTTAGCTGGCCAACTCGAGCGGATTTGCCAAGCAGCCGAAAGCTTTTAACGATCTCTTGCTCGCAAGCTGGCCAAGCTGGCCTTTGCTTGGGCCTGATTTTAGACCTCTTGAGCCTAAAAGTCGGCCGACTGGCTGGCTGGCTCGCCCGCAGACTCGCAAGCTGCTGGCGAACACGCCATCGATCACCACCAAAGCGCGCTGACATCAGAAAGCTGGCTGGCTGGCTGGCTGCCGATGCAATTGCCGACTCGGAGCCGGCTCAATCAATTGGCCTCTTTTTGTTCCTTGTCCACCTGGTCAGTGAACGAAAAAATTCGCCGCTCAATCTCGCTTGGCCAGCTCAAGCCAGTTTGGGCTCGTCCCTTTTGTCTGGCGGCGCAAAACTTTTTTCCATTCAACGAGAGCAAAAGAATCGAGCTGACTCGAAATTGTTATCACGAGCCGAAGGCAGCAGCAGCAATAGCAGCGTCTGCAGCAACCGTCGATGGCCAAAAGGGGCTCGCGCCCATTTTGGCGAGCTAGCTCGCGAATGGCGATTCTGTTGTTGCTCTCTTTCTCTTGTTCAAGCTTCGCTGCGTTCTTAAGCGCGGCGCGCATAGCGCGAAATCGCTATGCGCCGCCCGACTGGCCAAATCAGCGAGCACGTACGCGCGCACAAAGCACACTAATCCCCTTGTAGGCGAAATGCATTGGCGGCGGCCGTTGTGTATAGAGAGAGAGAGCGGGCGGGCGTACAATAGTTTTGTTATAACTCCGCTAGCACGCACAGACACATATACACGCGCACACAGCGCAAAGCAATACCAGGCCCCTAATGCAATTGCAGCGCGCCTGCGCTGCTGCCCAATGGGGCGCGCGTTCGCTGGGAACGAGCGCAGGAGGCAGCGGCCGGCCAGCATCCTGCAGGATCGGGCGGCTCTACGTGCTCTGGGTCGCAGTGCACGCGTTTTAATGCGTTACCGCAAGCAACTCGCGCGAACCAGCGGACGGCGGCCGAGACTGCGGCCAACGGCGGGCGGGGGAGCGCGCGCGCTGGAGCCCACCGAGCTCGAGAGCTAGCCAAATGCCAAGACGAGACCTCCTCCTCCGGCCAACACACAAGTAAAAAGGCCAACGTCTCGATGGGTTATTGCAGTTGGAGAGGCTAGGCTTGAGAAATTTAATTTGGCCCACCGCTTCTATTATTGTTTCTCTCTCAATTCGACACCACGACAAGTGGCCAAAAGCGAAACCCGAGTCTTCCTGGGCCCAAGATTCGAAACTTTCGCCCGAGTGATCCACTTTTCCGGGTCTCAAATTAATTTAGGCCTTCGAGCTGAGAATCTTTCGAGTTTGCCAACATCGCACTATAGATCATATTAAAACAAGCAAATCGAATTAGCAACTTGAAGGAGGAGGAGTTAGGCAAACAAACTTGAACTAAAATCTGGAGGAAAAACAAACATCATCAATGAGAAGTTGAAACTGGTTCAATATCAGTGATTTGTTTTTGTTGTGTTTGTTTTGCTTCCCGTTAAGTTCTCCTCTCTCATTAATTGTTGGCCACAAATTATTGTTACCATTATTATTTGTTGAAAAGTTATAAAGTCAATCCATCGAGCGAGATGCTCGAGGAAGGCCAATCGATACAATTCCAACAGAGGCAAGCTAATCAATTGTTAAATTATCGAGACCAGCAACAAAGTTCAGACATGGATGCAGTTTACAACAACCAGCAGCAAGCTCAACTGCTCGACTTGGGCCAACAACAGCAAGCTTCTCAACAAACTAGCTGCCTGCCAGCAACAGCAACAACAACAACAACAACAATGATCTCGGCCGCAAATGGAAACGAACTGATTGGTTACTATTTTGGCAGCATCTCGCGCGAAACAGCCGAATGGATTCTGAAGACGACCGCCAAGATGAAAGATGGTTCTTACTTGTTAAGAAGTAGCGGCCCAAACGACGAGTTTGTGCTCTCGCTTATGATTGTTCACCAAATTCATCCAAACCAACAGCAGACGAGCAGCAACAACAGCAACCTGTGCCAAACAACGAGCTCAACCATCCAGCTGATTGAGGAGGTTTTGCACTATAGAATTGTCGAGACAGAGGACGGTTTTGTTGCCTTGCACGGCCAGGTTGGCGACGAAAAGTTTGCCACTATTGATGAACTCATCGAGAAGGCTCAGGGCGTTGCCACAAAACCGCGCTGGCCAATTCTCAGGGCCCAGCTGGAGTCACAAATATTGCCGCCAACCTACTGGGGCCTAACCGTTGACCAGGTTCGCCTGGCCATCCTGATAAAGGCAAAACAGTGGGGCTTCCCTGTGTTGGCCTCGATGAGCAATGCGGCCAACAACAATTCGCTTAACGTTAATTCAATGGCAATAAAGACGACGAGCACCAACAGTTTGAACGATCTTGTTGGCGCAGAAAATTATAACTTGGAAACAAGTGGTTCAACAAATGGAACAGCACAACAGCCGACGACAACAACAACAACCACCTTGAATAATGAAACAATTCGAACGCTTGTCTACAAGAGTTTGCACGAATTTCAGCCTTGGTTTCATGGAAAAATAAGCCGCGAAGAGGCCGAACAACGAATCGAGCTGGACTCGCCAAGAGATGGCAAATTTCTTGTTAGAGAGCGGGATAATTTTAGCTACGCAATGTGTATCTATCACAAGAAAACAACTAAACACTATCGCATAGATGTCCTAACAACGGGCGAGCTAGCCATCCAAGATGGGCGCAAGTTTACAAGTTTAATGGCACTGGTTAG
>JAVXUM010176138.1:0-11598 GCA_035590655.1 Pouteria glomerata
CTACCACTTAGCCATTCTCAACTCATTTTATTCCACATCAAGAACATTCCCTTCATTCCAAACGTGGGGGTATCACATTCAAATATGCTATATTTTAATTTTTTGAGTTAAAAAATATTAATTATGAGTTTGGCCAAAATAGAAAAAATGGGAAATGAGGAATTTTTTCCTCAAATTTGATTAATAGGAATAACTAATTTTATTTATTTATTTTTATCTATTCATTTTGCTCATTTGAGAAAACTTATCTACAAAATTATAAATAACAAATTTTAGAGAAGTATAATACCAAATTTATGTAAACTTGTTTATAAATAAAATATTTATTTGGGTTACCTAAATATTTGTTTACATTCCTATAACTTCAAATATTTATTTTCCTATGATTTTTTATTGTTAAGAGTTTAAGAGTTTGTTTTAAAGAAAGAGTGTAGCAAATAGACAAAGAGCTATACAAAAGCTAAAGCTAAGTTCAAAAAGGTGTTGTCACCATTTTTCAGTTAAAAAATAACTATTTAATTGATTAGACTTTTTATTTTTTTATTTTTATTAAGTGCCAAATTCAACTCAAAATCTACCGGACAACTAAGTCATAAATTAGAACTTAAATTTAAAATTTAAAATTATACATATGTGTGTGTGGAAAAACCTGCCAAAGGGATTAGAATAAAAGTGTATTTGTACAAAAGTCATCTTTTTAAAATAACAACTGTTTGGCAACAGAAAAATGAAATCGAAAATACTCTCCGCTTCCACAAATTTGAAGAAAATCGGTCCTGCAAGACAATTGGGAGTTAGAAGGAATGGCCGAGGGGGGTCCCCGACCAAAACCCCTCCGGAGATTAAGTCAGTATCGGTTGAAAATTGATTACGAGAGTAGTGAACAGTGGAAGTAGAGCATAGAGCATACCTGATTTTGAGTCTAAGTGTTCTATTTGTAGTAAGAGATTGATTAATAAAATAATATTACTTTATTAAAGTGGAATCATTGCCTTCCCGATCTAGATTGTCCACTCGTGTGGATCATCTTTCAGCATTTAATGCACATCACATTACATTTAATGCTAGCATGGCTTGAGCTGGCCTTTGCTAAACCACTTCGATAATAGTCCCGCTCTGTGGTCACATCGATTTGCCAATCGCATAATCAGCGGTCAACCAAAAATGAGCTTTCGGTTAGAAATGAACCGGACGACTATAGATGTGCTGAAGTTATCACTTTGCATTTGAACCATTAATATGAGACCCCAACATGCTTGGCAACCTTCATTAAGGGATGGCACCACGTGTCCAGTTGTTGTCTTATGCCAACATTTATGCCCCTACTCTGGTCGGGTAAAATTTTGCCCAAGCAGAGTAGTGGTTCGAATCGTTGGTCAAAAGGCAATCCAATCGAATCTCATTGCAGTTTTTTGATGTTGATGCGTCACGTCGTAATTCGCTGGCTATTCACCTCCTCACGTGTGCAATATAATCACGTCGCCTCGAAACCCTAAACGCCGTTAGCGCCGGTTGCATTGAATGTGAAAACACTGATTTTTTCCTCCTTTTTTCTTTTTTCAATTTCCGCATACCTTCGAATATATCGTATTTGATTTCATCAGTTACGATTTTCTGAAACTTTTTCATCTTCCAGACTCTTGATCAGTCTAAACCTGCTTTCCGCGGATTCTCACTACTTGTTCAGTTTCTTGTCCTCACTAGGTGAGTACTTCATTTCTGTTAATTATTTCTACACATTCGTCTTCTTTTTCACGTTCGAGACATGGGTAAACTCGCAGATGAAATGAGGAGGGAAGGAATCAAAAATTTCAAGCAACGGTACGGTATTCCCTCGGACGTGAATGTTAGACTTACTAGGGAGTTAGAGGATGAAATAGGTGTTTTTCCCTTAATCGCCATAACTGAATGAGGGCTAAGGTTTCCTATCCCACGCTTCTTTCGTTTAGTATTTCAGTTAATTGACCTCTCTCCCAGATACGTTTCACATAACTTTTACCGGATTGTGAATGGGGTGGATAAGATGAATAAGTTGTATGGATTCCACCTTTCCGAGTGGGATTTGCTATTCTGCTACAGTATTCAGAAAGTGAGGAAAGACAAAAATAAGTGGTATTCAAAATCTCGTAAAGACAAAGCGTTAGTCCATATGCTTCCCGACAATGTCAAGGGTATGGGGATGACTTCTGTGTGGTCTCCGAGAACTGGATGCATGGCCCCGATGAAGATCCCTTTCCTCCGATCACTGCGAGATCATTTGGCCCAGGTTGAAATATAGTCGTTGCATCTACTTACTTATGATTTTGGTTTCAATTTCTCTTCTACTCACCACTGCATGGTTTTGCAGACCATTACGCTAAGAAATCTTACGCTAAGAAATCCTGGGCTACTGGTAGCTACGCCGACCAAAAACACATTGCCGAAGTGTTGAAGTTCCTCAGCGGCCCTGACAAATTTCCCTTCGCAAGGTCGGTGCCAATATTGTTCAATTTTGTCCCATTTTACAAATCGTTTATTTCACATCCCCCCATCCTCTCGGCGTCCAATGCAAGCCAGACACTTCATCCTTGGTTCGACTGGGGTGAAGAAGAGAAGTGGCAATTCCACCACACCTATCACCCTGCTTGGAATCCGCCGCCTAGCACTGCCATTCCGATCTCGATCGTTCCACCTCCGGTGACTACTATGGTTGTCGATTACTCAACGCAACAAATTGAGGAAATATTTGAAGGTCCTGCAGAATCTGAGGAAATGGGACCAAAGAAGGATCTGAGGAAAGCTGCACTTGAGCAAATAAAGAGGAAGAAAGAAATCGTCAGAAATGAAAAGGAAGTTCAAGCTCCAGATGCATTCGAGAGCCGTGGAGGGGCCGAGGATGAGAGGCCCAAGGAGAAAAGGCAAAAGATCATAGAGTTGGACGTCATCCCCCCTAAAGTGGTTGTAAATCCGAGCTCGGTGGAAAGTATGAAAGACCCTGCTTTGATTCGGGAACTCATTCTTCCTCCACTTGGGGAAGCGAGTTCACAGCAACAGCCTCAAGATCAGACAATTCCTCCTCCACGTTTACTGAGGGAATCGACGCCGTTCTTCCCGGACATTCAAATCCCGAGCTCCGATCCTTCTGGTTCGAGACAAATCTCGATTGAAGACTCTGCTTTTAAATATCCCGAAGAATATCTAAAGTGGATTTTCACTCCGAGAGATCGGCGAGACGCACGAAAAAACAGGATTGACGATCTCTATAAGATCGTGATGAGAAGTACGATAGCTGTAAGTATTTTCTTGGTCATCATTTTTTTTTTCTCATGTTTTCCTGTCTAAATGTTGTTTTAACCTCATACTTTTTCTTTTTGGTGTAGGCAACTCTGCATTCCTTTAAACTAATTGAAAGGTGCCGAGCAATATCCATTAAGTCGGAAACAGATGACGGCGATATTCGAAATCTGAAGACGAAAATCTAGGAAACCAAAAAAGAGAAAAGAAAAATAGAAAGGGAACTCGAAAAAGTTAAATCCCGCTCAGGAAAACTTGAAGCTCACCTGGCTGAGAGAGATGCTGAATTTGTGAAGCTATCTCAACAACTAGAAGATGCCACGGTTGAGCAGGAAAAAGTTAATGCTGAGCTCGCTGTTACCAAATTGGAGTATTACAATGCAATGGACGAGATCTCAAGCTTGAAACACGAATTAAAGAGCAAAAATGATGCTCTACTTCAAAAAGATTCAGAACTCAACGAGCAATACTTGGACTTCGTGGGACAAGTGGCAGAAAACATGAATGTGGAGTTCTTGAGTGGTTGGGAAGCTACCATGCAAAAGCTTGGTGTCGAGCCTTCATCAAGGACATATAGGGACGTTCAATTCCCCAACCCAGACGGCTCAATACCTAAATTCAGTTTCGAGCTTATTGAAGAGGACGAGTAGGGTGATAAAGATAGAAACAAAGAGGGCACTGAAGTTGCAACTCAAGATTCTCGGGAGAACGTCCCCAAGGATACCAACCAGACTCCGGAGGATGGAGTGGTTCTGAGGAACTTGACGGAAGCAACAAAGGACATTTTTGTTTCCTGATCCGGCCACGAGCAAAATACTGAGGAGTGAGGCTCAGACATTATTTTTTAATGTGTTTTATTTTTATTTTTATATGCTGAACATTGGCTCGGGATGTATTTTAGAATCTTTCAAAATTAATTTAATATGCTTTCCATTTGTTTTATCTTTGTATTTTTTGGTGCTTTTAGTTTTCTTCCTTACAATGATTGATTTTACTTTATCAGTGATCCCCGTGTCTCAACGGTGGCGCAGTTAGAAAAGATTGATCAAGATAGTTTTTCGTTGTCAGCCGAGCAAATAATAGAGTCAATGGCTGAAGAAATTATCTTAAAAGCAGCAGAAGACTTGATGGGTGAGATAGCGGATGACGTCATAGTTAACGAAACATCTTCTCCTCGGCGCTGACCCTTCCTACTTTTCTTTACTTAATAGAATATTTGTACCCTGGTCTCTGTAAATTTGATCCTCATGTTACTTGACTCTTGTTAATCCATAATTTGAAATTAATATAAAGCGAACTTTTCTATTGTGTTAGATCATTCGTTTGAATCATAGTTTGTTCTTTTAATCAATTTATAATGAAATTGGGTGTTTGACGAGGACTAATTAAAGTATTTTCAAGAAAGAAGCTGAAAACTTGAACGGAACATTGCCCACATTTGTACGGCAACAAAAATAACTTTATCCTAGAACCAAGGGTCTTAACAAGCGCTCTGCGAAAAAATGTGACGTAGAAAAATTTATAAAAATGATTTACCCTGAACAACGTTTCTGCCATCGGCAAATCCAGATGGGGTAAGGGGAAATCTCGTGCTACCATGAACTGCCACAGAAAACATCACGTGGGGTCATGCTTCCACCATCGGATAGAACCAGGTGGGGCAATTTCGTGCCTGTATGAACCGCCACAGAAAACATCACGTGGGGTTATGCTTCCACCATCGGATAGAACTAGGTGGGGCAATCTCGTGCTTGTATGAACCGCCACGGAAACATCACGTGGGGTCATGCTTCCACCACTGGATAGAACTAGGTGGGGCAATCTCGTGCTTGCATGAACCACCACGGAAAAAATCACGTGGGATCATGCTTCCACCACCGAATAGAACCAGGTAGGGCAATCTCGTGCTTGTATAAACGGTAACAAAATAATTTACGTGAGTTGAGTTCTAAACGCTGAGGTTCTTTTGGTCAGCTTCTAACAGCATAGTGACTTTTACACGAGTTTTACATTGAAGGTTTATATACTAGAGGAATGAAAGATTAGCATGTCAGACTAAATATAAAATAACTTTAAATGTACGGCGTTCTATGGCCTCTTTACCGGCTTTCCTTCTGGATTTTCCAACCTATAAGCCCCATTGCCGAGCACATCAGTTACACGAAATGGCCTCTCCTAATTTGCCCCAAGCTTCTCTTTAGCAGGATCTCTTCGAGCACCCATAAGCCTTCGTAAAACACAGTCTCCAGTCTTGATGTCTCATAGGTTGACTTTCTTGATAAATCTCCTCCTGGTTTCTTGCTGATAAATAGCCAATTTAATCATTGCATCTTCTCTTTTTTCTTCCAGTAGACCCTAAAAAACCCTCATTGCTTCATCATTTTCACCCTGATCGAAAGCCATAGTCTTGATGGTCAGCATGCCGACTTCCAGAGGTTTAACTGCTTCCACTCCGTAAGTGAGCAAGAAAGACGTCTCCCCGGTTGATCTCCTTGGTGTCGTCCTGTAAGTCCATAGAACAGAGGGGAGCTCTTCTACCCACCTTCCCTTAGCAGCTTCTAATTTCTTTTTGATCCCACTCAGAATGACTTTGTTTGAAGCCTCGGCTTGTCTATTTTCTTGAGGGTAAGCCAGTGTTGAAAAAATGTTCTTTATCCCAAAGCCCGAGCAGTAATCTCTGAATGAAGTACTGTCAAATTGAGTTCTGTTATTTGAGATCAAGATCCTTGGGATACCGTACCTTGCTATTATATTTTTCCAAACGAAACGGATTATATCGGCATCCTTGATATGTGCCAAGGGCTCAGCTTCGATCCATTTAGTGAAATAATCTGTACCAACTATGAGCCATTTACGGTTCCCGGTTGCCGCTGGAAGTCGCCCTACAATATCCAATCCCCATTGAGCAAATGGCCAAGGGCTGGTGAGAGGGCTTAACTCTTTTGCAGGCTGACGAGGTATGGGAGAGAATTTCTGACATTTCGCACACTTTCGCACATAGGCATAGGCATTTTTCCTCATCTTTGGCCACCAATAGCCCTAAGTAATCGCCCTGTGTGCAAGAGATCTGCCCCCAGTGTGGGCACCACAGACTCCTTCGTGCAACTCATGAAGAAAACTCTGAATCTTGTCTGAGTGTACACATAAAAGATATGGCCTAGAGAAAGAGCGCTTATAGAGCTTATCATCAGGAGATAACTAGAACCTTGCCGCCTTCATCCTTAACTTTCTAGCCTCAGTCTTGTCTTCGGGGAGGCTTCCATCCTTAAGGTAACTAACTATGGGGTCCATCCAGGAGGGGCTCAATGTAACGCAGTTGACAACTTCACTATCTGTATTACTTGGTTTGGTTAAGACTTCAAAGAATATAGCATCACTCTTTCTCGTGTTCGGGGAAGCCGCCAGGATTGTGAGGGCGTCTGCATGGGCATTGTGCTCTCGCCCGACCAGATCTATGCTAATCACTTTGAAGTTCTACAACCTTTGCTTAGCCAAATTTAAATACTCGGCCATTGTTTCGTTCCGGGCAATGTATTCTCCTTTGAGTTGATTTGCCACCAACTGAGAATCGGTCTTTATTAGCATATTCCTTGCGAACAAGTGCCGAGCAATGTCCAGTCCAGCAATCAGGGCTTCATACTCTGCGGCGTTGTTCGTGGCCAAAAAATCAAGTTTTATGGCATACTCTATTATTAAGCCTTCGGGAGTAGTAAGAACCACGCCGGCTCCAGCTCTTCTTTTGGAAGATGATCCGTCAACCTCAATCTGCCACACAGGCGGAACGTCCAACACTTCCAAACAAGCGTCGATTGTCTCGACCTTATGCAATTTATTTGGTGGCGGATGGGAGAACTCAGCTACGAAATCAGCCAAGACTTGAGCTTTGATCGCCATTCTTGGTACAAACTTTAGCTCGTAAACGCCCAACTCGAGGGACCACTTAGCTAAGCGGCTAGTTATGTCGGCTTTCTTCAAAACTTGGTTGATTGGTTGGTCAGTAACCACTTGAATAAGGTGAGAATGAAAGTAATGAGCCAGCTTTCTTGATGCTACGACGAGGGCTAACACGAATTTTTCCAAGGGAAGGTATCTTGTTTATGCCCCCTGCAAGGTTTTGCTTGTGTAGTAAATGGGCCTCTGTACACCATCTTCCTCTTTTATGAGAACAACACTCATAGCATGTTCAGATACGGATAAGTAAATTTGGAGCTCCTCCCCTGGTTTTGGTGTGGACAAAATTGGGGCAGCAACTAAGTATTCTTTCAACTTATTCAGTGCTACATCGGCCTCGGCGTCCCAAGTTATTTTGTTTGACCCTTTCAACAACCTAAAAAATGGTTGGTACTTGTCAAAAGACTTACTGATGAACCTATTGAGTGCGGCCACCATCCCGGTGAGTTTCTGGATCTCTTTCTTCGTGGTCGGGGTTAAAATTGTTTGGATGGGTTTAATCTGGGCTGGATCGGCTTCAATCCCTCTTCTGGTCACTAGATGGCCCAGAAACTTTCTCGAACTGACACTAAAGGCGCATTTTACAGCATTAAGCTTCAAGTCGTACCGGTTTAAAGTAGAGAAAACGTGTTGCAGATCGTCCGCATGACCGGTTGGATTTCTTATTTTCATGACCATGTCATCTATATAAACTTCCATGCGACGGCCGAGGTCTTCTCTAAAAATCTTTGTCACCATCCTTTGATATGTCGCCCCAGTATTCTTCAGATCGAAGGGCATAACCTTGTAGCAGAAAATCCCTCTCGGAGTAATGAACGATGTCTTTTCTTCATCGAGTTCATACATGGGTATTTGATGATATCCCCGCTAAGCATCGATGAATGACATTCGGGCACTTCCTGCTATAGAGTCAACTAGTTGGTCGATTTTCGGCGTAGGGAAGGGATCTTTTAGGCAAACTCTATTCAAATCCGTATAGTCAACGCAGACCCTCCACTTGCCATTTTTCTTTTTAACCACGACCGTATTCGCCAACCACTCCGGATAAGACACCTCCCTGATGGCCTCTGCTTCTAACAATTTGCTGACCTCTTTTATGACAGCCTCTGCATGATGCAATGCAGATCTTCTTGGTTTTTGCACTACCGGCTTTGCCTCAGGTTTCACACTCAACTTATGGCACATTACATCAGGGTAGATCCCTGGCATCTCCTGTGGGCTCCAGGAAAAATTGTAGATATTCTTCATTAATACGCCTGAGAGCTCTTGCTTCTCCTCAATGGAAAGATTAGAACCGATTAGGAAGTACTTGTCATGTTTAGGATCACCAATGAAAACGTTCTCAAGTTGTTCAACGACTTTTTGCTCTGGGTTGCCCCCCACATCGTCTAACTTTGGTGTCTCTGGTGGCATTTCGGTCAGCTGAACCTGCTCGGGGAGGGGTTTTGACTTCAACGCCGCCACAAAGCACTTCTTTGAAACATCCTGGTCACCCTTTATTTCTGCAATGCCCTATCTAAAAGGAAATTTGAGCACTTGGTGATAAGTCGAAGGAACAGCCTTCAACATGTGAATCCATGTCCTTCCAACGATAGCGTTGGACGAAGAGGGGACATCGACAATGATGAACTCAACGTCACACTCAACTGGACCAGCTCGAACCAGAACGGTTACTTTTCCAAGGGGCCATACGGTGGCAGCGTTAAACCTGATGATAAAACAATTAATCGGCTCCAAATCCTCCTCAGTGAATCCCAGTTGCTTAAATAAGCCTAGGAACATTATTTCTGTCGAACTCCTCGCGTCAACTAATATCCTTCTTACCTCAGATTCGAACAAACCGAGAGTAATCATGAGAGCGTCATTGTGAGGTTGCCTGACTCCAGTGTTTTCTTTTTCATTGAAGGTGACTCCCCGAGATTGGGATTGCTTTCTCTTTTTGATCTGGGCTGCAGAAACTTTAAGAATTTCGTCTTCTTTTGCACCTTGTTGCCTTCCTTCTCGCGAACTAGTGCTTCCTCCCGGAGGGCCAGACTCCATATGAATAACATGAATGATAGGCGGGTGTTGTACTTCTCTCATTTTCCTTTCTCTAGGTGGAAGTTGTGATTTGTCATTATCCGGGTCGTCTTTCCTCCTCCTTTGTCCTCCTGGGAGTGCTCGAGGATGATCGTCTGCTGCCTTTGTCCTTTATTCATCAATGTATTCTTTCAAGTGCCCTTCTCTCACCAAGTCCTCGAGAAAGAACCTCAAAGATTGACAGTCCCCCATGCGATGCCCCTTATCTTGGTGATAGGCGCAATAATCTTTCTTGTCTTCCTTTCCTGGGTAATCCGGCAGTTTCCGGGGCCTCCTAAAATAGGGCTCATTCTTGATCTTAGGTAGGATCTTGAAGATTGGCTCTTTGAAGACTGTATTTACTGCTTCAAAGACTGTCTTCCTCTTTTCATCCTCGCACTTTCCCTTTGATGGATCGCGCCTTGGTTTCATCAGCTTTTGCTCTTTCTGCTCGGTCGGCCGGGTCTCATCCTCAACTTTGGCGTATTTCTCTATACGGCACATTAGATCGGACATGCTAACCGCTAGCTTTTTGGTCAAAGAGAGCCATAACTTATCTTCCTTTTTCAACCCCAGCTTGAATGACGCTACTGCCAACTGTTCAGAACAGCTTTCTACCTCATTGTAGAGTTCCAGATATTTCCTTGAATAGTCCCTCAAGCTCTCGTCATTCCTCTTCTTCATAGTAAGAAGGACGTCTGCCGTTTTTGGCTGCCTTGTGTTGGCCAAAAATCTCGTGACGAACTCCTCGGCCAACTGCCTCCAACATCCAATACTCCTCGGAGGTAACTTATAGAACTACTGTAGTGCTGTATCTCCTAAGCTGGATGGGAATACTCGGCACATAAGCTTGTCGTCCCAGCTCCAGAGACTCATTGCCTGCATGTAATGTCTATAGTGTGCCAGTGGATCAGTTTTGCCATCATAAAGAGTGAACCTTAGTGTCACAAACTTTTTAGGGGGTTCAGTCTCGCAGATATCATCCGTGAAGGGTGAAGCCGATTTCTTATTTAATACCCTCTGGGCCATCATTCTGGCACTTTGGTCGCGGCCTTCCTACTCCGGCTGTGGATGTGCCTCTATTAACTACCATTCACCCTTTTTTCTCTCCACCAATTGGTCATTACGCTCCTCCGAGGGATGGTACGTGCCTTCTCGTTTCCCTGGCTGCACATGTTTTCTCCTATTTGCATCATTCCATTGCTCATTAGAAACCAAGGCTTTCACTTTCGATCGACAAGTGTCTTCTGAGCAAAAAACATGTTGTGGTTGTGCCCTAGGGGCCTCCTTCTGTTTGGTGCCGGGCTTCTTATTTGGATAGGCTTTCTCCTCTTCAGCTTCACTTGCACCCCCTAGCTCATACAAGTCGTCATAGTAGGGATCATAGTCGTCATCTGATGAGTCTTCAGTCTGGCCTTATTCCTCAGCTACCGATTTCCCTTTCTCCTGACCCAGCTTGAGGAGGATTTCTTCCAATTCAGCTTGCTTTTCATCAGCCAGGGCCTGGTGCTCTCGCCTACGTTGCGTCGCCTCATGGTCGTCCATCCTGTGTCTCTTTCCTGATACCAAAGCTGAGGTCCTTATAGTAAGGTTGCCCCCTCTTTGCTTTGGAGGCGTTGTTATGTCCCCAGCCAAGGGGGATTGTATTGGGGCTAAACTTTCCTCAGTGGTCTTCTCTTCAGTAGATTATGGCGACAGAAATGAAACACTTCAGGAAGCAATGTTGGGAACCAAAGAAATTCGTTTCCCACAGACGGCGCCAAAATGTTCGGCAACAGAAAAATGAAGCCGAAAATACTCTCCGCTTCCACAGATTTGAAGAAAATCAGTCCTGCAAGACAATTGGGAGTTAGAAGGAATGGCCGAGGGGGGTCCCCGACCAAAACCCCTCCGATGATTAAGTCAGTATCTGTAATACCCCTCATTTCTAGTGTAATTGAGATCTGTTAATGAAGTGGAAGTGTGTTGGTTTTTTGGAGTTGAATTTTTATGAATTTATGCGTTGGATGAGTGTTAGAGACTTTAGGATGCAAAGTGTAGGTGTTTGGAAGGCAAAAAGTGAAGTTCAGGCGAAGTGGGGCTCGGTGGGCGCACGGCCCAAGGCCCAGGCGTGCGCCCGGCATGTCCAGGAGGAGGGGGGAGCCTCGGCGGGCGCCCGAGGAGGACTCAGGCGGGCGCACGGCCCGGCGGGCGCCCGGGGTGGTTCCCAGGCGGGCGCACGCAGAGAGCAGTATGCCTCCTCCCGCGACTGCTCTCTGGTCCCAACTTCCGACGCAGTTTTGGACCTGAAGATGAAAGAATTAGGCTTCGGCCAAA
>JAVXUM010176147.1:0-11598 GCA_035590655.1 Pouteria glomerata
TTTATGCTTGGTTAGAAATCTGAATTTTTCATGGTTATGTTGATTTTATGAAGTTGGAAAGTTAATAAATGTTTTGGTGGTATGTTGGAGGCTTACTTAGTATGCTTGTCTAGCAAGATTGGAAGTTCATACATGAGTGTATGTTAATTGTTTGAAACGGTCAAGCTAATAAAATGTGGAGAACCTAGAACAATTGTTTAATGTGTTCTTAATGGCTTTGAAACCTAGGTTTTACCAAATTTTTGTTCTTTAAAGAAGTTTGGAATTTTGGAGTTGGATTATATATTGGAACCTAGAAAATTTTTAGGAGTTGGAATGAAAGGTGTATGAAAGTGGTTAGTTGAACTCTTGAATTACCACTAAATTGTGAAATGATTTTGGAAGTGCAAAGAGAATTAAAGAAAGCTAAAGAAAACTTAGCACCTTATAGCTTTGTCAAATTTGAATCCTATTACGCTTAATGTGAGTTATTTAAGAAGAATTTATATTGTTGAATTGGTGTTGTAATTGTGGAGTTTGGAAATGAAATTGTGAACTAAAGAATGGTGATGGTTATGTTGAAGTTATTTTGATGGTTTAGAATTGTTTGAAGCTATTTAGGTGACTTAAAGATGTTTATCATAAATATGATAACCTAGGGTTATATGGAAAGTTTATGATGGGTAATATGTGATTTGAGTGTTATTTTATGAATCTAAAATGGATTGAGATTTCATGAGTGTTTTGGAAAGATTTAATGTTGGGATGACTTAGAATAGTTTCGAAAAGTTTTGATGGGTTGATGTGATTAGAATGATCTAAAAAGCATTAAGGTTATTATGAGTAGTTATAATAATTTGGTGCCATTTTTAGCAAATTAGAGTTTCAAAAAATAGAAAAAAATTAAGTTTAGTGGAATGTCGATTTGATGCTCTAAATACCTAGAGTGTTACTTCTTTAGGTTTAGATGGAAATCTGAAATTTTGAAGATAGAAAACCAAGATTAAATGTTACTTTAACCTTTGAAAAATATTTTAAGAATATGAAAGGAAAATAACTAAGTTTTGCACTTAGAATCTTCACTTTCGTAATACCTGCAGTGAGCATAACACTATACTAATATCTAGAATTCTCTACATCTTGAATTATTAAATTTTAATATTTTATCATACTTGAGGTGAATTAAAAATTGCTTGGTTAAGATGGTGTTATGCTATTACTTTGTTATGTTATTATAGCTACTTGGAATAAACCAAAAGGGATCCAAATTATTTAGCAAATTCTGTGACTTATATCTTTGTTAGATTTAATTTTTCGTGTGTTTAAAGTAAGCTATATGAGTTGAGAATTGTTTGAATGTATGGTTGTAATGTTATAAAGTTACCCGACATATATTTATGTGAAAATTTGGTATTCAAGTGATTGACGTGTGATTGGAATGTGATCTAATTAATGAACTTCATGGAATAGAAATGAATGATGGAATGGTTATGGAAATTATGAACAATGCAATGGATATGAAATGATAAAATAGTACGGAGAAATACGAAAGGTCTTGAGATACCCTGTAATACCCAAGGTTCTTGAGATGAATGTAAATGTCATTTTAAACTTATCTTGGAGATGAGTATGTGTTAACGTCGTAACTTATATCCCTAAACGTGCCTCGGATTTACGCTTGGCGTTGATGCTAGGAAATTACATCAAGTCCACGTGGTTTAAGGCTTGAGTTATTTGAGAACCTTAGTCACCTAACGTAGGTTAAGTGTTGGAAATTAGGCTTATGGGTGCAATGGAGTATTTACATTAATTTGATTGGTGGAAGGAAGACCACCATCCGGTCATGTGAGTGCCTTGGTCCAAGTTTGACACACAAAGGAAGAGAAGTGGAGATTATGGCAAAGAAGAAGACAATCCGGCCAAGCCAATGTAACTTCAATCTTGACTCCTTCTCAAGTGAAGACAAAGAACAATGGTGGAAGCAAAATGGAATTTGGCCACATAGGAGCCAAAGACTTAATTTTAACCACATTTGAAGCCCCAATTTTGACCCACCTATGCATAGATGTTAGATACATCTCTTGTGAACTTATGGATCAAGCAAAGAAAAGACAATTTGGTTAAGGCCAAGGTTTGCCCGGATGAGAAGGTTTGGTCTTTCCTTGATTTGTCATTTTGTTAATTAGGAAGTCTTCTAGCATTCAAATTGGTGGGGGCCACATATTTAATGTTGGAAGACTTCACATATATACTTATATGCATATATCTTGAGTTGGTGGGGAAACCTCTCAGGTGAATGGCCTTAGGCCGGTTGAAGGGGAGCTTTAGCTTTCCTTGGTTGTCTTCTTATGGAAGCCAAGTCAAGACCATTTAAATGATAGGACCACATGGAGACTTTAGTGTTAAGATGTAACTAAGTTAGTTAGGAAGAGATTAGGGTTGACATGTGGAAGACTAGAGGGATGACACGTGATCCATTTAGTTGGGAAGAAACTTGGTTGGTTGAACCATGAGTAAGCTAGTTGAGAAGGACTTAATTGCATGTGTGGGATGTACATACACTTGTGTGTGTGCATGAGTGTGTAAGGTACTTAAGGCCATTTGGCCATAATGAGATAAAGTAAGAATGGAAAGCAAAAGGGAAGAGAAAGAAAAAGAGAAATAGAAGAGGAGGAAGAAGAAGAAGAAGAAGAGATGAAGAAGAAATTCAAAGAAGAAGAAATTCAAGAATTGAAAGAAGAGAAGAAGTGATCTTGGTGGATTGAGCTAGGAGGAAATCAAAGCTTGAAGAAAGGAGTGTGAAACCCCTTGAGTGAAGACTCTAGCCAAGGATTGAGGTAGGGAAAACTTTTACTTCTTCTAACATATGTATATATGATTTGGTGTGGACTAGAAGAGTAAGAACTCTCTTTCTTCCTCTTATTTACCTATATAGAAAGCATGTTCATGGTAGTTGTGTTGGGAGAGGGTTAGAGTTAGTAGGGGGATACTTTTATTTCCTTCTCTCTTTACTTGGATGTAAAAGTGTGATCTTGAAAGAAATGGCAAATGGAGAAAACAAAAAGGGGTTTTTGTCATGGTTAGGTTAGGTTGTTGAACATTGTTTGAGATTGCTAGAAACCTAGGGTGTGAGATACCCTTGCATCATGATCATTGACTCTAAGTTTGAGGGTTTCGTGGGTATTGAGATATACCGTCTGGACGGGGGCTTGGAGCATCCGGACGGTCAAGTGGAATAGTGTGACCTTAGCTCTCGGCCATTCGGATGGTGCCAGGGAGCGTCCGGACGGTCAAGCCATTTCCGAACCCTCACTCTCGGCCGTCCGAACTGTGATATGGGGCGTCCAGGTGGTGCTTGTAGGTTTGTTTTTGGTTTGGTTACTTCCCCGCCTTATATTAGTTTTCCATTTCTTCATTCATTTTTCATTCAATAGTAGAATACTTGTATCAAAAAGGTGAAACAATTGTTAAACTTGCATGATGTTATGTTTATTCGTATTCCGTAGGGGAAATAATAATATCAACTTGGTGTTTTATTGTGAAATTGCATGATTGATTTGTATGGGACACATTCCGTAAGCAAACAACTATAATGGAAACAAAATGAAAGGGTGTGTTTGATTATTTGGCCAGGGTTATGGGGTACAGAAAAAAGGAAGGGTCTTGAGATACCCTCGAGTTGAGAGTCTTGGAACCTGCGTAGGGTTTAGTTTTCATGCCAGTGGGTTAGTAGCCCACGAAATGATTAGTGTATAACGGCGTATCGTCACCTTGGGCTGAAACCCTAAAGCACGATTAGTATGTACTCACATTTCTTACGGCGTACGTCACCTTGGGCTGAGATTCTAAAGCACGATTAGACGCGTCCCCCAAATCCCCGATGATTGTATGAAAGAATGGTACAGGGAATGTGTAAAACTAAATAGGAATATGTGGCACTTAATGATTTCACTACGCTGCTTAATTGTTGTTATGCACTTTTGCTATCTTTAATGTTAAAGTTGTTATACCGCTGCATTGCTATATATACATGTGTTATTAGGAAGTTTCGTGGACACATGTGGTTTTGTGCTCACGTCCTTACAGATGCCAATGCAAGACCTACCCAGGAGAACTAGCTGAGACTAGAGGCAAGGATAGGAGATGCACTGGGCATCACTCCAGTCTCAACTATTTTTGACGTGTTGTAATGAAATATGTGGAGAGGAAAAAGTTGTAATAAAATGTTAATTTGTTTTGATTTTGGCAATGTAAAGGCCTTAAGGCCCCTGATGTACATTTATTTTACTTATGAAAGGCGATTGCACCATTATAAAGCCAGTTATGTAGTCGTGTATTATTCTCGTTTATGATATTAGTAGAGTCACAGTGATATATTTGGTGGGCCCCATTGCATGACCGTTGTGTATACTCTAATATTGTGTCCAGGTTATTTATGTTGCGCATGTTTATCACTCACTCCTCAGGTCCTCGGATTCGAGGCGTGACATACCCTCAGGTTGAAAGCCTCGAAACCTGCGCAGGGTTTGGTTTTCATGCCAGTGGGTTAGTAGCTCACAACATGATTAGTCCCGTATATATACATTTATGGCGTATCATTGCCCTGGGCTGCGACCCTAAAGAACGATTAGCCCCGTACATATATTGATTATGACATATCGTCGCCCTGGGCTGCAACCCTAAAGCACGATTGGTTATTTACCCATAACCTGATGATGAAGGTGATATAAGGGAGGTGGTGATATAAGGGAGGTTATAATAAGGAAATGAAAACGTGAATGATTGTTGAAAACAAATCATTATGTGATTGAATATTTTATGTATTATGTAATTCGTTGTGATTAAATATTTTGTGTAATGTGAATTTCATAAACGACTATGTAATGTTAATTATTATGTATTATGGCCTTCTTAAATAAATTAATCTGGTTGTATTTTTATGCTTTTAAAATGTGTGTTACCATGCATTATGTATATGTATATTATTGTGAAGTAGCGTGAGCACACGCCGTTTGTGCTTACGTCCCTACAGATACCATTGCAGGACCCACTTAGAAAGACTAGTTGGAGTCTAAAGAGGAAATGTCTCATTGTGTATTTGTTTTTGAGAATGTAAACTTTATAAAGAAAAGTTGTATAGACTTATTAAACTAATAGTGATATGGAAATGGAATGGCCATGAGGCCAAATTATGTAAGTTATTCTAAATTTTAGTTATTTTATTTATGTGGGTCAATTGCGTAGATGTTGTGTTACTCTGATACATTTACCCAGGTTATTCATGACTTGCGTATTTATCACTCACTCCTCAGGTCCATGGATCCGGGGCGTGACAATGATGATGCTGGGAAATGTTGAATCATAATTGTTAATGTTATTTTACATTAATACTTTATATATTATATATGCTTTTATGATGTTTCATGGGGATAAGTGGATTAGTACTCACGTCCTTTCATACTTTATTGTAAGAACAGATCCTAAGAACTAAATGGGCATTTGGTGATATTAGAAATGCATAAACTATTGTAGACTTTGCATTTATTATTTCTTATGTTAAATTTTCATTTAGGACTGTAATATTATTAAATTTAGAGATTTATTCGATTGGGTTGTAAGATCATAAGACCTATGTTTATATCTTATTATGGGTTGTGTTAGAGCATGATAACCTAGCCAAGACTTAATTTATATTATGTTATTATCTTGTGTGGATGTCGCTCTTGGGTTGTTACATTACTTTAATTAGGGTGTAGTTAATTAGTGTATGATTTGTATGTTGATTCATTCATCCCTCGAGTCATGAGATCTGGGGCATGATAGTACAATAACACTTGTGCTATCTCTTATAGCAACCTATACTGTCTTTTAAGCACTCCATTATGTTATAGAGTTTTGGTGCTGAAAACTCGTGGTTGATTCCATTTTTATCACAGAATGCACTGTGTGTAGAATTCTCGAATTCTCTCCTATGATCGGTCCTTATTCTTGTGATGCATCCAATCTTTTTTTATTTTTTTTTTGTTGCAGTCTCAAACATAAGATTCTAAAAGAATTAAAAGTATCAGATTTTTTAGTAAGAAAATCAATCCCAAGTAAAACGTGTATAATCATCAACTACAACAAAAATGTGTTTCTTTCCCCCAATACTTTCAGTGCTTGTAAGACCCATTAGATCCATATGAACCAGATAAGAGTCTATTTGGTTTTCAAACTTTTTTCTTTTCAATGAGTACTCTTGAATTGTTTGCCCATTTAACAAGGCCTACACATACCTTTGTGGTCTTTACCTAGTTTTAGGTAGACCTTTTACTAACTCAGACTTAATGTTAGAGGTCAAACTCATTTAAAAATGCAGAGTTACACATAAAGCCATTTGAATTAGCCACACCATCACAATTATCAAATGTGCCGATGCCACTTAAAATCATTTATCCATAGGAATCGAGTATTTTGTAATCATTTTTAGAAAAATAAATTGCATGTTTTGCATCGTACAATTAACTTATACTAATTAAATTAGCCTGAAGACCTTCAACATAAAGAACATCTTTTAAGCATTCTAAACCAGAGGTTTTTATATTTCCATTGCCCAAAACATAGAATGTACTTTCATCACCAAAGGTAACTAGCCCTCCTTCAAATTTTCAAAATTAGTAAAAAAAGCTTTATTTCCACTCATATGTCTAGAACATCCACTATTAAAGTACTAAATATTTAAATTCGAGGCTTTTTAGGGCTGTGTGTGCTATAAGACAATTTAAATTAGATTTTCTCATCCAAATAGTTCTCATTTTTTAAGAATTTTTCACAACCTTATTTTTTGAAAAGATTTTCTTAGGAGCTATTTAATAACGCTGTTATTTTTCTATTTTTGTTTATCTGTTTATATTTTATGTTTTTTATTTTCTGTTGTCGTTTTTTTTTTCTGAAACGAAAACAGAAACTATATTTGGAAATACAATTTTGTTTATAATTATTAAGTTTTTTAATTTTAGAAAATATTTTATTTTATTAGTTTTTAAAAAATTAATCAAATTTAAAAAAATATATTTATATTAATTTAATTTAATTAATATATTTAATTAAATTAATAAATTAAATTATTTATTAAAAATCATTTAATTCAATAAACAAAAAACATATTAAATTATATATTAATTACATAATTTATTAAAAATAATTGAATGAAATATAACTATTATATAATTTAAATTAGTGAATATAAAACATATTAATTATAATTTAATTATATTATTTACTAAAAATAATTAAATAAAATATATTTCATATTAAATAAATAATTAAGTTAGATTAATTGTTAAATTATTTATTTATAAATTAATTAATTAAATTTAGTTATTTATTAACATAATTTAACAAAATATATGCTATATAAATTAAATTTAATTTAAGTACATATTGATTTATATAATTAATTTAATTAGTTAAATTTAATTATATTATTTATTAAAATAATTTATTTTGATAAAATATTTGAATAATATAATTTATTTTTATATGATGTAATAAAAATAGACAAAGTTTTAAAATTGGCAAAATATTTGTAACAGAAAAAAAAAAAGAGTAAAAACGCCTTTTTTCTATTTTCGGTTTTTGTTTAAGTTTTCATTTTTTTGGGAACAAAAAAATATAAACAAATTTATCAAATATGTTTCTGTTGCGAGTTTACAAAATTTTGAAAACATAGGGTGCGTCTGAACTGTTAAAACATAAGAAAAAATAAGAGAAAATGAGAATTGGATTGATTTTAGGTGTTTGGTAGTTGATATTTGAAATGAAGTTTTTTGCAGAAGAATAGTGATATTTTTGGACTTTTGTGGTAAAACGTAAGAGAGAGAAATGGAGTTTTTTGGAGAAGAATTGTGAAATTTTTGAACTTTTGTGGTAAAAAGTAAGAGAGAAAAATCGTGGGAATGATTTTTTGGATCCGTTCCCACATATTTCTGTCAGAAATTTTAAACTTTTGCACATATCTGTTTAAATCGTTAGAACGATTTGGCAAATCTATTCTAATGGATTTAAAAAAATTAATATAAAATAGTGACAATGGTACTCGTTTGAAAGTTTTTAACTCAAAGAATATGATTGTCAAAAAAATTTACGCATTCGGTTAACCTTTTTTCAGATATTTTTGTTTTTTTTGATGAAATTTTTTTAATATAGAAAATGTAGGAATGTGTAATAGAGAGTTTTAGTAATTTTTAGAGGTTGTTAGAGATTTATTTTATTTTTTTGTAGTTTTTAAATGAACCAAACGAACCCATAAACAAGAAATAGAAAACAAAAACCTTACCAAACGGGGCCTTAATAGTTTATTTTTTGGTTTTAGGAACAACTTGTTTAAAATATTTTTGAGATGGTACATAATAAAAATTTCTAACTGTTCTACATGAGAGATATTTGAAGCCAAAAGGCATATTATAGTCATTTAAAATGTCAAACGTATTTGTAAAATTATTATCAAGGTTTTGAAAGTCTTTGTCTCACATGTCTTCTTTGATTAACATATGTCATAGGTGGGCCGAATAACTTGTGACACTATGGTCTTATATGCCCAGGTATTTTATAGTGAGAGCGCATAAGAATGAAATTTTGTTGAAAGTTGGGCGACATACCTTAAAATTTCTAGGAGTTTGGCTTTGGTAGCTTAAGTTTCTTTTGTGACGGGGGGAAGGAGTTTTGATAGTTGATGATGCAGAGCCTTTTTGAGTTTAGAATTGCATCAATTTAGGTTTCTTCTGCTCACTTAATGAGGCTTCATCTTTTATCTCATTCTTTCCAATGTAACCAAGTCCACTTTTATCACTTGGACTTCATTCAAGTCCCAAGATATGATGAAGATTATTAGAGGGAACTCTTAGTTTTTCATTTAGTTCCAGCAAAGCTTTTTGAGCCTCCAAGAAATCGTTATCTTTAACAGCAAACTACTTTCTAAGTGCTTCTGCTATCCTCTCTTAAGTCCTTTTCTCATTTTCAATCTTGTGGACTTCAACTTCAGGATCATGATGCTTGGCTTTGAAGGTCGTCAACAGGTCATCCAAAGCTTTCTTATTGGTTTCAAGATTTTCAAACATTTCTTGTAATTCTTTCAAGGTAATTTTCAAACTGTCTCTCTCCCTTTTTAGCATCTTATTTTGTACATTCAGTTTCTCTTTTTGTTTGTGAAACTTGCGACAATATTGATATAGTTGTTTATAGGCTTCTTTGATGTTCACGTCTCCTTCTTTTTTCTCTAGTTTAACTTCACTTTTGGATGATTCTTCCGTTGTGCTTTTTGAATTTGTAAACTCTACAGACTTTGTGGAAGAGTTACTTCTTGCCCTGAATGCAATGAAGTTTTCTAAGAAATCTTCTGAGGATGAGGAAGTGCTAGACTGATCTGTGTCATCTAGGATTGCATTTAGAACTTTCTTCTTTGCCTTTTCATTTCCACAGTCTTGAGCTCTACGGCCTTATCCCTGGCATTTGTGGCATTTTACATCCTTGAACTTGTTCTCTTTTTTATTTTTCTCTGAGGATTTCTTCGTTTTTTTTTCTCATTTTTTTTGCTTTTCCCAAATTTATCATATTTTTCTTGAAGAACTTTCTGATTTTTTTTTTTTTCATGTATAAAACAACTTCTTGAATGGATGGAATTTAATCGCCTTCACTAGAAGATGAGTTTTCATTTTTCACTATCTTCAAAGCAACTTTCATCTTCTTAGGCTTGATCATGTTGGCTTCATATGTCTGCAAGAAGCCAACCAAGTCTTTCACAGGCATAGGATCCACATCCCTAACTTCTTCAATGGCCATGACTTTAACTTGAAAGGACATAAGTAGCGAGTGGAGAATTTTACGCACAATCTTTGGGTTAGGAATTTGTTCTTCCAAGTTGAAACTAATGTTGACTATCTTACTCAATTTGGCATAAAAGTGATCGAAAGATTCATCATCAGCCATCTTCAAACACTTAAACTCAAATGTTATTTTCTATAGCTTTGACTTCTTCACTATTAAATTCATGCGTTAATTCAAGTATTGCCCATGCTTTCTTCCCAATTTCAGAGCTTGGGATTCTTTTGAATTTATCAGCTGAAATTGCATAAAAAATTACACTCAGGGTTTTATAATTCCATTAAGCCTTTTCTTACGCTGCTCTAGTCCATGACTCCATAGGTTTCTCAAATGTGGTATTCTCAATAGTGTGTATTGTTTGGTCTAGTCGTTTACAATTGCACGTTCACATTTTAAGACATTAGATGAGCCTTGATTCACACTTTCCAATAAGCATAATTGGTTCCATCAAACCATAGAGGCTTTGTGCTTAAACCGCCTTCTTTCGGGGGATTCATCTAGCAGTAGGCAAGATCACATTTATCTCACATAAACAAACCTATTCTTATACCAATTGTAATTCTATACTCTACTAGTTATCCCAATCAACCAATCATATAAACACTAAATAGAGAAGGCAATATATGAAATAAGGAACCCACACAGGAAAATTCTCAAAAACTTTTATTAAAATCTAATGTTGGTTACAAACTCAAAACTCTCGATAGACCGACTCCTCGATTCTATACTACGTTGACGTTTGCTTGAATCCTCAATACACTAACTCTTTTAGTGAAAGCCCTCTGACTCCTCGAAGGTACAATAATAACACCTCAGTAGCTTTGTTGAATTCTCAGTGTACTAAATCCTTAGTGATCTTGAACCTGAACTCCTTCAAATCAAACGCACAAAACTTCGACTAAGTGATTGAGAGAATAGCGGATCAAGTTTAAACTCTGATGAAAGTTCTCTTTTCTGAAAACCTTAGAAGTATCCAAAAGTTTGAACAGAATAAAATAAAACACATGTTAGGGTTTCTGGAGCACTGCCTGGCCTTTAAAACACGAACCTCACAGGAAAGGACTTCCGTGGCCTTCCTACGAGCATCCACTGACTCAAAACAAAATTACTGCAAAGTTAATCCTAAAACTTTATATGATTGGTTCTTCAATTCCAATGCCCTAAGGCTTTCGTAACACTATTTGACTCGAAACTCTAGTGACTTAGCCAACACTTAAGTCTACAAGTACAGAACAACTAATTTGATATGAATTTGCCAATTTACTAATCTATCCCTAACAGTTAACATCTTATTTCATTTTAATTTATACAATTTCAATTATAATAATCAATCTCTATAGTTATGATCAAATTTCAATTTAATCTTTTCATCAAATTTATTATAAAAAAATGTCACGTATCGATTGCATATGATAAGCATATAACATTTTTTAGTCACATTTTCTTAACAGTTGTTAACAGAATGATTGATACTTGATCATAACTATAACGCTACGTTTAGTATGTGAGAGGAAAATGGAATGGAATTGAATGAGAGGTGAGCATATAATAGTTATGGAAATGGATTAGAATTTGTTTGGTTATCGACATGAAAATCATGAGAATGGAATGGGTATTCAAATTTTCATAATTTCATTATATATTTTAAATATAATATAATAAAATAAAATGAAATGTAATAAGATACTAACATTACTTTTTTAAAAAACTATTAAAATAAATTTTATTTGTGAGCAAAAAAATAGCCTAAGATAAAAT
>JAVXUM010176189.1:0-11597 GCA_035590655.1 Pouteria glomerata
TTTTTTTTTTTTTTTTTTTTTTTTTTTTTTTTTTTTTTAATGATTTTCATTGTGACTTGGCTGCAGCAACAAGTCAATCTAGGGAGTTTTTATTCCCAGTCCAATGCTTTGTTTAGTCAAGTCTGAATAGTGCTTTTGGATTTTTCTTTTACAGATTTAATTTGATGTAGAAGTTAAATAAAAACTAAATTTGTTATATGTGTTTTAATTTGGCGAATTTTTGCGATTATTTGATTAATCGTTGCATGATTAATTATATGGTTGTTATGCAGATTAAAAAAGTGAGTATACATTTATTTTGATTTTGACAAAGTTAAATTAAGTTAGTATAAAAATTTTAATTTTTTTAGTTTAGAACCTTGAATAAGGAAAAAAAATATTTTTGAAGAATGATTTGAATTTGAATAAATAAATTAATTATTTTTATGATTTTAGTTTTGGGTTGAGAGAGGCACCAAGATAAATAGTTGGTACTGAAAGTTTTGCTGATAAAAGACTAGTAACCTGCACGAAATTAGATATAGTGTTTAGTAGGCTAGTAATCGATGAAGCATCGCGAAATTGATATTTTTGGTATCCTATAGCTGAGGCGTCGGTTAATCAAGTAGTGATACCTAACTCAATAATTGAGATTGGAGTTTTGTTGAAATAATTTATTTTATTTCATATTTAAAATATTTAAATTAAATATTTTGATATGTTATATATGTTGGCATGGCACGTTAGAGATTTATGTTAGGACATCTGTATATAATTTATTTAATTTTTATTTTTTTTCAAGTACTTGCCTTTTTTTTTTTTTTTATATATATATTGTGCTCAGTCCCTACAACTTCAAATGTAGGTACGAGTGCTGCAACGAACGAAGGTCATGATAGGATTGCTTAGGCAGAGTAGATATTTTAGGTAGCTCATTAATTATATCTTAAGGAGAGAATTGCACAATTTTTCAATTTCGTTATTTGTTTTTTGTTAGACTTTGATTATTATATAATGTCTCAGTTTGAGAGACAAGAGATGGATTTTTTCCATCTAAGTAAGGAGGTTGTTAGTTCAATTTTATTAAATATAATTGGCTCTAATTACTTTAGATTGATAGTTTTAGTGATTCATGGTTGTTTGTTCATACTTCTAGGTTTGTGAAAAATTTAGAGCGTGACAGATTGGTATTAGAGCTTAGGTTAGAATACCTAAGAACAGTGAGACTAAAGTTTATATGTGATGGCATGCTAACGTGTCTTATATGATTTCATGAAAGTTATTGACAAATAGAATTTGAGGATTGATAATAATCAGTTTCTTATTCTTTTTATGGTTTCCATTTTTAGAGAATGCCTTTATGTGTTGCTAAGTGGTAGAGGTCATGGCCAAGGTTGTGGTCAAAGTCAGGAGTCCCAACAAATGAGGATGTATATATGCAGTCTAATATGGCTTATGACCAGGAGTCACATACGGAAATTATAGCAGGGATCCCTCTAAGAGTGGTCGGTGCTCCCCAGGGAGCAGAGATCATCTAGTGATGGGGTTCTACCAGAGGCTAATGATATACCCCAAGCAGAAGGCGACTAGGAAGGGGTGGCTAATGCATCTCAAGCTATTACTAAGTAGGCTAGAGTGACTTATGTTTCCTACGGAGGTTTAGTTAACCCAAAAGACTTTATACAGAATATGGCCACTGCCATGATGAAGATGGTGGGGGGAGTACAGAAAGATAAATCCATTTCAGCATTGACTTCATTCAAAAAGATGAATCCACCAACATTTAGTGGAGAGGCAGATCTAGATGTGGTTAAGAGTTTCTTATCATAGTGTGGGAAAATATTTAATATGATAGGGATTATTCAGGATGAGATGAAAGTGTCTTACACAGTATTTTAATTGACTAGAAAAGTAGGTGATTGGTGGACATATACAAAAGACTCTCAAGATATAAGTAAAATAACTTGGAGAAATTTAAAGAGATATTTAGCAAATAATTCTTTTTACTGCCAATAAGAGATGTAAAAAGAGATGAGTTCATGAATTTGATCCAATGTATGATGACAATCTTGGAGTATAAGCATAAGTTCTTTGCTCTTTCTAAGTATGTATCAGAAATGGTTTCAATGGAGTATAACAAATGTCAAAGATTTGAGAGGGGTTTGAGACTAGCCACCAAAGGCGGGGTAGTACTTCTACAATTGGAAAACTGCAAAACTTTGACATCCTAACCTATGATAGTAGAGAAAGACCTAAATGACATGAGGCAACGAACAGATAATAGGCAAGGTAAGAGTTTAGCTCCTCTACTATACAAGATGAATAAAAAGAAACAAAAAGAAGCTACATAGTATCGGCAGACTAGTGCACCTCCTACTCATTGTATAGTAGGAATTGTCTCACAAAGTTTAATTATTTGTATTCAGTGTAAGCAACCAGGACATCGAAAGTTAGAATGCCCTCAAAAGTATAAGGTACGCAGAGTAGAGTAGAAGATTGATTTGAGGTCATGTTATTAGTGTGGCCAGTAGGGCTATGTTCAAAGAGATTACTTGCAATGGCAGGGGACTTCAAGTGTTATTTGACCACAGTAACCCACTCAGTTAGTTTTTTTATCAACAGAGACCATCATAGTCACAGGCAGTGTAACCGCAATTTTTGAGGGTAGCCTAGGGTTGATCTAAACAAGGCCAGAGAGGTGGCAAGCCACTAGCTACGCAAACACAAAGAAAAGTTTTTATATTGACACGGGATGATGGACCTGCTAAACTGATTCTGGTTAGAGATACTTTTCTTACTTTTACTTCTAGAGTCACAATATTTATAGATACCAAAGCATCATACTTTTTTTATTTTTACACATTTTTACATTTGCATTGAAATTAGTTTTAGAACCATTGGCCACACCTGTGCTTGTTGAGACACCAATTGGGGGTCATACTATTTTTTACTAAGGTTTGTGACCTTGATTCGCAAGTGCACGGGTCATAGTAGGTAGCGAATTTAAATTTATAAAAATAGTACGGAGTATCGGTCGTTCTTTCCATGGGGAAGGCTGTGTTAAAAACACTAAACTTATTCTCTTATTGTAGTAGGTGAACTTAGATATGGGTTTGGTTGAGGATGGTAGAGTGAAAGAATTAAACTAAAACAAAAGCATTAAAAGTGATATTAATTAAAACAATCCTGACTACAAACCAAATCTAGTATTGGGGTGGCAAAGGTTCTCTCAAATGTGTTTATGACTCAATCCAATAACCGCACATGCGTTATTAGATCGGAAGATGTTCTTTGAAATATGATTTGTAGAAATCTCAAGGTAAATAAAGGCTTTGAAAATAGTTTCGAGCTCATCGGGACATTAAATCAAACACCTAGTGTACACAAGTGCAACCTGTGATACCCTTACCTTTGGTATGAATGAGAACCATGAATTCTTTTCTTGAGGGAATGAAGAGTATAGATTGGTGAATGTAAAGTTTAAGTTCTTCTAATTTTTCCAAGTGTTGGGAAACTGGAGTGGATGGTCTTGCTTGGTTTGCGCATGGTTGTAGAAAATATTCATGTGATATTCTACTAAAGGAAGAGTGTTACAAGAATGCATGAAGAAGAGTTGAGAGTTGGAAAGGAAGTAAAGGAGCCCGCCATGTATAGGTTTGGCACCAAATTATGACCAAGCAATTACAAGTTGAACCAAGCCAACTTCAATTTGACTTGTTGACCATTCAACTCCACATAAGCAATTATATATATATATATACATAATAATGAGAGTAAGATGGTTAGAGGGAGAGGAAGGGCCGGCCAAAAAGGGTTGGTTTTCCGTTTTTGTTTGTTTCTCTAAGTATTAGTCAAGGGCATTAAAATGAGTGGGACCCATGTATTAATGCTTGGAAGACTTTGTTTTCTTTACAAATATACATGTTGGTGGAATTTGTGGTAGAGGGGAAAGACTTGGCCGGCCAAGAGTATAGATATATATGTATATGCATATTGGTTGGTGAAATTATTAAATAGCAAAACTAAATATCTAGAAGAGAGAGAGAAGAAACCATTCAGCCATTAGAAGAGTTGAGAGAAAACTTGGAAGAAAAGGAAGAAGAAGAAGAAAGGAAGAAACCAAGAAGGGAACTGAAGGAAAAATCAAGAGAAAGAAGATTCAAGGCGAGGAGAGTGAATTCTGAAGTCTTGGAAGCTTGGAGCTGGCTTGAAGAAGGAAACTTCATCTTGAAGTTCTTGAAAATTTTGAAGTGTTTGAAGAGGTTGAGCTGAAATTTGAGGTAGGGAATTGCTCTCCTAATATAAATTTAAAGCTCTCTTCTTCTCCTTGATTTCTATTACACTTGAAGAATAGCCAAGGAAGTCATGAACCCTTGTAGAGAACAAACCAACTCTTTTGAAACTTAGTTAGGGGAAGAGTTGAGAATTTAGTGTGTTTTGCATGATAGTAAGTGATGGGAGGAGAGCGAAGAAAACTTTGAGAACCTTAGGTTAGAGTGACCATGAAAGAGGGAAAAATGTGTGTAAAATGGTAATTGGTACATGAAAATGAGTAGAGGTAGAAGAGGGAGGCAAAAACCTGAAGTTGGTCAAAACTTGGACAAGTTCTGTTCTGTTGGGGCGCCTGCTTGATAAAGGCTTGGACGCCCGAGCACTGTTCACTCGAGATGGGGTACCCGCCCAAGGAGCTTGGGCGCCCAAGCTACTGTTCACAACAAAATCCCCATCTGGGGGCGCCCGACCTGATTTAGGCTTGGGCACCCGAGCCCCCCGGTGAACCCCAATTTGAGTTTTTAACCTATTTTAGGCCTACCTATACCACTCTTACCATGTTTAAGCATCATAAATGCACCCCTCTCTTTTCATGTCATGTATATGTCATTTCTTGATTTTTTGCCTGTGATATGTGACTTGGTTTAATGCATGGGACTTGGAATAAGATACTAATGCTTATGAAAACACATGAATTATCTTGATGAGAGATGATTGTGAATAATACTTATATTGAGATAACAATACTCATGGAATGACTTGTGTTGTTAAGTCACCAAATGAAATGTGTTACATATGGACTCACCTAATTTACGAACCTAATGGAAGATAAGAAAACGAAATGATTGGTTGTGTGCCGGGGATTATGGGGTACGAAAAATAAGAATGGGGCGAGGTACCCTCGGGTCGAAAATCCTAGAACCTGCGCAAGGTTAGTGTTTCATACCAGTAGGTTAGTAGCCTACGAAATGAGGGCAATGTATTAGCTTAGGCATATACACGGGCGTAACATCGTCCTGGATTGCCATCTAAAGCACGCAGGGGGCCGCGGCATCGCCCGTAACAAGGACGCTGGAACGGTACCCAATCCCCAATGATGTGTGAATAATTAATCTGTGATGTATACACAAAATGAACAAGATAATGGTTTAAATGATGAAAATGGATAATGCACCACTTTGGTGTTCAAACTGGTTTATGAAACTTGCTTATACTTTGAATCATGAGATATATGCTATCATGCTATGAATGTTGAATTCTTGTTAATGCACTGTATCATGATTATTATATGTATTCCTTTTGTATTATAGGAGTGTATCATGGGCACACGCCGTTCGTGCTCACGTCCCTACAGATGTTCATGCAGGACCCACACAGGATGATTAGGAGAGGCGTGGAGGCAAGGGGAGGAGACGCATATGTTTTGCCAAGATTGGATAAGTTTGACTGGTTGTAAATGTATTTTAATAAAACATGGGGATGTATATATATTCTTTTGAGTTTGGGGTTTGTAATGGCCATAAGGCCGAGACTTGTACCGATTTATAAAAGTTCAAGTTAGTGAGATTGTTCTATATTTATGTTGGTTAATGTGGATTTGGATATGCGGCCCTAGATGAGTTGTCATGTTGTATGGCAGCTTATATAATTGCACATGTTATTCTATTAGGTACCCATTTGACTAAATTTTAGGCCGTTTTATAGCAGGAGAGGTTTTGTGGGTCCGTTGCGTGACCAATGTGCTTACTCTTATATGAGGACCGTGTTTACATGTTATGAATGCTTTACACTCACTCCCTGGGTCTCCGGACCCGGGGCGTGACAGGATGGTATCAGAGCTTAGGTTAGGCTACCCAAGGACATGAGATTATTTACATTTCATATTGCATGAATATGTGGCATTGACGTAATGTGTTTTCCTGTTTTCCATCTTTAGCAGATTGTGATAGTGATATTAATCTATAGTGCATTCTTTGTGTTTAATTAGAATGCCACCAAGACAGCAGCAAAAAGGTAGAGGTAGGGGCCGAGGCCGTGGAAGAGGTAGGGGAGCCGTGGATACCCCAGGGCAGAGTGCCTCCATCCCGCTAGAACAGGAGGCAGAGTATAGTGCGCTGGCTGAAATGCCACCCATGACCCAAGGCGGAGTGGCACCACCTGTAGCACTAGCAGTTCCTCCACTTGCTGCAGCTGATGTCGGGGCTTTCTTTCAGCAACTAGCCGCTGTAATGGCCACTATGGCGAGAGGAGCCGGGGTGGCACCCCAACTGTAAGTACAACGGGTGCTACCAAAGGTAGCCTGGAACAGTTGCGGAGGATGAAGCCTCCGAGCTATGATGGTGTAGCGGACACTGAGGTGGCGGAGCATTTTCTCGATGAATGTGAGAAGATTTTGGAAGCTTTGGAGATCACGGAGCCGGCCACCTGCATCACCTTAACCGTCTTTCAATTAGTGGGACGGGCTTCTACCTGGTGGAAGAGCATTAAGGAGGCTCGGGGACATGTGGGACTATCATTGGACCAGTTTAAGGAGAGGTTCCGTGATCACTTCTTTCCCTAGTCGTTGCGGAATGCCAAACGAGAGGAGTTCGCCAGCCTCATTCAAAAGAATACAACGGTGCTGGAGTATGAGCGGCAATTCACTGATCTGTCTAAGTATGCACCGGAGCTCATCTCTACCAACCGGTTGAAGTGCCGAAACTTTGAACGGGGCTTGAAGCCAACCTCCGCAATAAGATGGTGATGCTCCGAATTAATGATTATGAGGAGCTGGTGGACTGAGCCATGGTAGTAGAGCGTGATTTACTGGAGACTAGAACGATGATGGAAGGCCGCCGTGGCAGGGGTAGAGGAAAGCAGCAAGAGAGGCAGAAATGGGGCACATCTACTTCTCAGGGGTAGCCAGCCCAATCGACTAGTGTGACCCTCAGACCACCCAGGAAACCGGAGGCAGGGCAGCCCATTTGCTACAATTGTCGGCAGCCGGGTCATGTGAAGGCCGAATGCCCGCTGTTGCGAGTAATGGTTAAAGCCACAAGCTGACTGGGAGGTGGGACTCCAGTAGATAACCGGGTATGTTACCGGTGTGGATAGCCCGGGCATGTCTAACGCTTTTACCCTCAACTACAAGAAGACGTCGGTGGGAGAACTGGGCCAGGAGGCCAGGGTAGTCATAGCAGCCGTGCCTCAGCATCTCAGCAACAAACCCAGTAACGGGGCCCTTCTGTGGGAACGTCTCAGAGTGGAGCATCTCCACCACCGAGAGGAGCTCCGTCGGGTCAAAAAGGTGGCAGACCACCCACTAATTTGGTACAAGGGCGGGTGTTTGCCCTAACTCAGCAGGAGGCACCAGCGGAACCCCTTATTACTCGAGGTATTTTTCGAGTAAGCTCTTCATATGCCGTGGTATTGTTGGACACGGGGGCTTCGCATTCCTTTATATCTGCTAAATGTGTGTCTGCATTGGGCTTGGAAGTTAGCCCTATGGACTTATTGTTGTTAGTGGAGACCCCAATCACTGGATTTTCTTCCTTGACATCCGTGATAAAGGAGTGTGAGCTTCAGGTGGAAGATATGTTTGATAAGAAGGAAGCGGTGGTTCCCACAGATTTAATTGTATTGGAGATGTGGGAGTTTGATGTAATCTTAGGCATGGATTGGCTTGAGACTTATCGAGCCACAATTGACTGCCCCAACCGGAAGGTGACCTTGTTGACTCCCAAAAGCACATCTATCCACTTTTTGGTGGACTGATGCACAAAGTCTGAGGTGCCTTCGTGGAGGAGCCGCAGAAAGGTGGGCTTATGTGCGTTGTTTGCCACATGGTGGTAGAAGATGAGAATGAAGAGCAGAAGGCTCAATTACCGAAGGTAGTCGATAAGTTTCCCGATGTGTTCCCAAAAGAGTTACCGGGGTTGCCACCGAAGCGGGAGGTCGAGTTTAGCATTGACTTGATCTCAGGTACGGAGCCCATTTCCATTCCCCCATATTGGTTGGCACTAGTAGAGTTGGAAGAGTTGAGATGTCAGTTGGAAGAATTGAAGGCCAAGGGCTTTGTGAGGCCGAGTACCTCTCCCTGGGGTGCACCGGCACTATTTGCGGCAAAGAAGGATGGGACACTCCAGATGTGCATCGACTACCAAAAGTTGAATCGGGTCACCATCAAGAATAAATACCCGTTACCGAGGATTGACGACTTGTTTGATCAGTTGAAGGGATCATCTATGTTTTCAAAAATTGATCTTCGGCCGGGGTACCACCAAGTGAGGATCCGAGAGGAAGATATTTCCAAGACGGCGTTTAGGACTCGGTATGGCCACTACGAGTTCCTAGTGATGCCGTTTGGGCTGACCAATGCGCCTGCTGTCTTTATGGACTTGATGAATCGGGTCTTTAGAGAGTTCTTAGACAAATTTGTGGTGGTTTTCATAGATGATGTGTTGATTTGCTCCAAGTCTGAGGAAGGGCACGAGCAACACCTGAGGCTGGCACTGCAAAGGCTGAAAGACCATCAACTGTATGCGAAACTTAGGAAGTGTGACTTCTGGCTGAAGGAAGTCAACTTTTTGGGGCACGTGGTGTCTAAAGAGGGAGTGGCGATTGACCCTTCTAAGATTGAAGCAGTGCTGCAATGGTCTCAGCCACAAACTGTATTTGAGATACGCAGCTTCCTCGGGTTGGCAGGATACTACCGCAGGTTCGTGCTGGACTTTTCACCGCTGGCAACTCCATTGACTCGTCTCACGAGAAAAGGGGTAAAATTCGAATGGAACGAAACCTGTGAGAGGGCGTTCCAAGAAATTAAGCGCAGGCTGACCACCGCCCCAGTGCTCATTATCTCGGAGAGAGGAGTGGGGTACTCTGTGTATTGTGATGCCTCACGGGAGGGATTGGGGTCTATTTTGATGCAGAACGGAAGGGTGGTAGCCTGCAGTTCGAGATAGTTGAAGAGCCATAAAAGTAACTATCCCGTGCATGACTTGGAGTTAGCAGCCGTTATCTTTGCATTAAAGACTTGGAGGCATTATCAATATGGTGAAAGATTCGAGGTCTTTTCTGATCACAAGAGCCTTAAATATATATTTAGTCAGAAAGACTTAAATCTGAGGCAACACCGGTGGATGGAGTATATGAAAGACTACGACTTTGACCTTCACTACCATCCTGACAAGGCCAATGTAGTGGCAGACGCGTTGAGTCGGAAGACTCGGAGTGTGGTGGCTAGCCTAGCGTTGAAAGAATGGGAAATGATAGGGACACTCGGTGAGTTTGCATTAGCCTTGGAGGATAAGGCAGAGAGAGGCATGTTGTACACTTCAGTGACTTATCCCACCTTGATAAATAAAGTAATTGAAACTCAATAAGCTGATAAAGAGACAAAGGAGATTTGTCAGAAGATAGAAGGACTAATCGACTTGCCTGGCTAGACACTAGAGGAAGCAGTAGTCAGATATCATGGAAGATTCTTTGTGCCCTCAGTTTTGAGAGAGGATGTCATGAAGGAGTTTCATCAATCAAGATTGGCCGTACATCCGGGGGGGGGCACGAAGATATATCATGACTTGAAGTGGCAATTTTACTGGGTTGGGATGAAGCGAGATGTGGCAGAGTTCGTGGGAAGGTGCCTAACTTGTCAAAAGGTAAAGGCAGAGCACCAACGGCCAGTTGGCTTACTCCAACCTTTACCTGTGTCCGAGTGAAAATGGGAGCACGTAACCATGGATTTTGTCACGAGATTTCCGAGGACGAGAAAGAGTTGTGATGCCATTTGGGTGATTGTGGATAGATTGACCAAATCAGCACATTTATTGGCAATGAAGACAACCGACTCAATGGACTCCCTAGCCCGGTTATATATTTGAGAAATTGTCAAGTTGCACGGGACACCGGTTTCTATCCTCTCTGACTGAGATCCCAGATTCGTTTCCCGTTTCTAGCAAAGTTTTTAAGTGGCAATGGGGACGGAGTTATACTTCAGCACAGCCTTTCATCCCCAAATAGATGGCCAGTCGGAAAGGACTATTCAGGTATTGGAGGATATGCTCCGTGCTTGTGTCCTAGATTTTAAAGAGAGTTGAGAGGAACATTTGCCACTGGTGGAGTTTGCTTACAACAACAGTTTTCAATCTAGCATCGGCATGGCACCCTTTGAAGCCTTATATGGAAGGTCTTGCCGTTCCCCAGTGTGTTGGACACAAGTTGGAGAAGCGGCCATGATTGGACTTGAGATCATCCGGGAGACGAACAAGAAGGTAAAAATGATTAGACAATGGTTGGAGATGGCTAGAAGCCGACAAAAGAGCTATGTGGACCAACGAAGGCAGCCACTAGAATTCCAAGTGGGAGACCACGTGTTCCTAAAAGTTTCACCCTGGAATGGGCAATTCCGCTTTGGCAAGCGAGGAAAGTTGTCTCCCTGTTTCATCAGTCCGTTTGAGATTTTGGCGAGGGTGGGTGACGTAGCTTACCGCTTAGCCTTACCACCCTAACTCTCTAGTCTGCACGAGGTGTTTCACGTATCCATGCTACGGAGATATGTGCTGGACCCCTCTCATGTGTTGGATTAGACGGAGATAGAAATTGACTCAGACGCCAAATATGAAGTGAGGCCGGTCCAAATTTTAGATACTCGAGACCAAGTATTATGAGGCAAAACAATTCCTTTAGTTTAAGTATTGTGGAAGCACCACAACATCAAGGAGTTAACTTGGGAGCGCGAAGCAGAAATGCGAGACCGGTTTCCTTACTTGTTCTCTTAGATGTCTTGTAAAGAGTGTTATTTCTTTTAGGTGTTGTAAAAATTTCGAGGACGAAATTTTTGTAAGGAGGGGAGACTGTGATACCCTCACTTTTGGTATGAATAAGAATTATGGATTTATCTTTTTGTGGGATGAGAATATGGATTAGTGTGTTTAAAGGTTTTAGTCTTCCATTTTTTTTTTTCTAAGTATTGGAGAATTAATAATGCATGGGCTTGCTTGTGCATGGTTGAAATCAATTATAGTGATAAGCAAATTGTGAAGGTGGCCGGCTAGATGATGGTCTCATGAGGTGCAAGTATTTAAGTTAAATGGTGTAGAAGAATTGGGGGATAAAGAATAGAACCGGCCATGGAAGGCCTTGGTTTTAATTTGACTAAGTCAATGTGAAATGGTGTTGAAAGGTTGAGCTCCACCTAAGCACATATATATATGTATTAAATGAGAGAAAGAGGGGTAGAGGAGGAGTAATGGCCGGCCAACTAAGGGTGGTCTTCAATTTTGTTGCTTCGTTGCTTAATGTAAGTAAGTCAAGCATGCATTAAAAATTGGTGGGACCCCCCTAGTTAATGTTGAAGACTTTACATG
>JAVXUM010176199.1:0-11596 GCA_035590655.1 Pouteria glomerata
GACAAAGGTAAGTCTTCCAACTTCTAATTCAAGTTAAGGTTTAAGCCAAAGGCCAATTGAGCTAAAAATTGAAAGGTTCGTTAAACATGAAGTAATTTTAAGGTTCATGTTTGTTTAAGGTTCTCTTGGTGAAGATATTCCAAGAAAAAGGCAAGAATTGGGAGAAGGGTTCTAGAAAACCCTAAATTTGGAGCTAGGAAATCAAGTTCCTTTCTCCTTCAAATTTTCCTCATTTTTGGCCAGCTCTTGAGGTAGGGATACTCTACTCTACTTCATATATGTATGTATGTATGTTTGGAGTATTAAATATGTGGTTGAGTTTCGAAAGTTTAGGAGAAATTGTGAAAGAAATGAAAATTAGCCAAATTGGTGCTATGTTCACCTAAATGGCCAAAAACCTGAGATAAAAGAGGGCTGCGTATTTCAGGATTTGGGGACTGAAAAACAGAGGGTTTGGGGTTTAGAAACCTTAGGTTTTACATAAAATTGATTCCCTAATGTGTATTAAAAAAATTGTGTAAGTTTGTGGCTTTTTGGCACCCAAAAACCCTAAAAATGTTACAATTTCGTAGGAAACCTTACGGCTGGAAATTTCAGGTTTTAGGGGCTGGAAATCAGGGGATAGAAGACTTAAAATCTCTAGGTTCCATTGAAATTCAAAATTCCAAAGTTTTGTTAAGTTTTGATGCAAAAATATGCCAATTTGGAGACTTAGAAACCAAGAAATGGAAGAAAAAGCATAACCGGCTAGGGGTTGAAATTTCAGAGTTTGAACAGTATTTTAGGCTTGAAATTTTGATTAGAATCATGTATTAAAAGTGTGGGAAAAATCCCTAATTGGTGTGATAAAAATTGGCTAAGTTTGGGTTAACTAAACTTGACTATTTTAGCATAAAATTGGAACTAAACCTAGGTTTAACTATACTTGTTTCAATTCTGGATTTTTTTTTATTGATACAATAATGAAGTTGAAATGTTGATAAATGCATTGGTAGTATGTTTGTTGGTTGTCTAGTATGGTTATGGAGTGATTTTGAAGGTTATGCATGTGTTAAATGAAAATTCTTTACCTAATTGGCAAATGAACATATTATGCTCTTATGATATGGAACTAAATGTGGATTTAGAGAAAAGAAATAAAATTGTTGGTTGTTTGTTTGTCTGGGGTTGAGTACGGTAAAATACGAAGGGTCTTCAAATACCCTCGGGTTGAAAGCCCCGGTACCTGCGCAGGGTTTGGTTTTCATGCCAGTGGGTTAGTAGCCCACAACTTGTTTAGCGTACATTAGGCGTATTGTCGCCTTGGACCATGTCCTAAAGCATGTTTAGCCTATGTACTTTTATCTAATTATGGCGTATCGTCGCCCTGGGCCATAGCCCTAAAGCACGTTTAGTTTATGTGTCTATTCCCCAATGATTGTTTGCGAAGTTGTTATGAAACGGAAACAATAATTATTGGAAATTTAGAAATGAACTTTTACATGTTATGCTTGGAAAATAATTATGGAATTGTTAGATACATGATTGGAATATTTCTGATAGCCTGTATATTTCTTCTGTATATATTTCTTCTATCTATCGCTTTAAATTATATACATTATATGTTGTATGTGTGCATTCCATGCATATATTATACATATATTGTTATGGAGTAGCGTGAGCACACGCTGTCCGTGCTCACGTCCCTATAGATGCCAATGCAAGACCTACACAGGAAGCCTAGGGTGATTACATTACAAACTGGAAGAAAAAATTGATATTTGGGGCCAGTTTGTATTCTATGTCATGTATTTTGGAGGACATATGTTGCACAAACATAATATTTTAGAATGAAAAAAGTTTAATGTATTATGATATACTGTTGTAATTAATTTAGCTCTTAGAATATTTCTGAATGGAATTATGTTCCAGTAGAATTATCATCTTGGTTGGACAGGTTTACGGATTATAGTTGTGGGTCCCATTGCGTGACCGTTGTGTATGCTCTGATGCGGTGACTGATTTTCCATAATTTGCATATTTATCACTCACTCCTTTGGTCCTCGGATCTGGGGCATGACAAGTAAGATTAAAGTAATAGCCAAAGCGGTGAGTTAAAGTTTAAGAAGTTTACTTATTTCTAAAGTTGCATTCAGAGAAGCCCTTGAGGAAGTGTTTGGGATTTTAAGATCCCTTAGAACGGGGATATTGGTTACAAGGAAATAATTTTCTAAGAAGTGGGCTACTAGTACTTTAAACTTATGTATTCACTTGATCATATTTTAATTTTGAAGTTATTGACATGTATTTCTTAATTTTAAGGTTATAATATTTAATACATGTTTTTGATTATATTTAATGGACTTGTAAAAAAAATGTGATTAAGAAAAAAAGGTGTGAAATTTGTGATAATGAAATAAAGTTATATTTCTAAACCCCTATAGCATGAATAGTATAAAAGTAATAAATGATATGTTAATTTCCTATAGTGGTAACCTTGTTATATGATTGATGAGATGAAATTATTAAGATGATGATTGTGATAACTATTGCCCACTTGCATCTGAGGATGAAGTGTATATAATTGTAAATGAAATAAAGAGGTAACTTGAGATTATATGAAATGTGATGATGGATTCATGTTGAAATGATATGGCAAGTGAACAAGTCTAGGGATAAGTAAATTGGATGGAACTAAATATGATAATATTATCTGTTAAACTTCCTAGTTTGCAGGTAGAATTTTAACTACTATAAGTTTTGGAAGAGACTAATTATAGACAATTCTATGTTTTATTGATTATTATTGTTACCAACACATTCTAACGTTGAAATCACCTTCTAATTTAAATGTCTTTAATATTGTTACATTGTTGACAATTCGAAAGGCTATGGTGTTGATAGTACTCAATGTTGATTTTATTTTTTTCTGAATAGCTAAATTAATTTGTTTCATCCTAAATTTTAAGTGCTATGATTCGAACCTTAGTTGAAAGGTATTATTATACTCTGATTGGTTCTTAATTCTGAAAGTTAAGGTGTTATACCTTATGGGTCGGTGTTTACTTGTTAATTTTGATTATCATTGAAATATTGGAGATATGCTCTAATAATAATATGGATAGAGCGTTTTGTGATTCCAGTTGTGAAACTAGCTTTATTAAAAAATGTAGTATTTTAAATTCCTAATTAAAGTGTTGAGCATAAAAATATAGTAGTCAATAGGCAATTTGGACGCAGGAGGAGATAAGTATACAGTAGTATGTTGATGGATTTGGAAAAGAGAGGCCTGAAAGTTGCATTCGTTTGGGATTGTGGTGCAACATGACAACACTAGGACATCTAACGGAATAGAATATAAGATGATATTTGTGAGTTTTGAAGGTGTTTAGGAGGAGATTTTCTACAGTATGAATGGGGAAAAAGAAAATATTTGTTGAAAATTGAAGCAAGTTGAGAAGATTATTAAGAAATATAATAACAAATCTAGAAGATTGGTTTGTGTATTCATAGTATTTGCAAGTAATTGATAATTGATATAATGAGCAGAAGCTATATCTTATAAGTTTGGGTGCTAAATGGTAGAATATAAATTTCATGATTTATTAGATTGTGCCAAGTCAGAGCAATCGTTGTACAGTGAATAAAGAGAGTTTTGGATTATATATATAGGGTCGTAAAACTTAGCCTTAATTATCTGATTGATATGTATGTTTTTAGTTAAGATAATTATTGGTATTTACATGAGTGTGATATAAGATTTGGACACTCTTGACTGAAGGTAAGTTAGAGGGATAGTTCTAATATGACATTCTATAAGTTTTTGAGAATGCTAAATGGGTGATTAGTACCCTAGTACCATTTTTGGATTGATAAGTTGAGTGTTTAGTTATTCTTTAGATAAGTGGTAAAAATATGCATGTTTCTAAGTTAATAAGGCATTAAGCAATTGTTGGACTTTTAATCCTGGAAAATTAATTGCCGAAGTTAGAATAAAGTTGACATGATAGGTATATATATATTTGTTTGTAACTGAAATAAGAGAAAAAGTAATAATAGTGGATAAGAAAGTTTCTTATGGTTGATTGTGGACTAAATTGGAACTTATAATAGTAATGACGTTTACTTTGGTAAGTTAATATATTAGATTGCCAACTGGTTTAAAAGGTGCATATGTACATATGGGAATATTGAGCCAAGGGAAGGTGACCACTTCTGGTGGTAAGGGTTAATTGAGTTTAACTTGATAAAGATTCAATCTATGGTACAAAGGTTTGGTTTGGTGATGAGATAAAAATTGAAAATATATTAGCAAATTCGGTTACAGTTAATGGTAGAGAAGAGGAGGAATAATGGAATCTGTAGTGAAATATTCGATTTACAAAATCTTATTTGATGGTTTCTTTATTTTAGGATTATGTATGTTGTGAAAATTGAATTGACATAGTACATAGGTAATCGAGTTGAAGTAAAGACTTGGTAACCTAGCAGAGTTAATGTAGGTATACGAAGAGAGGAAGGACTGAGGTGGAAACAGTATTTGGGAAGAAGAGGTGAATGAATATAAAGGAAAGTTACAAAGTTGAATTAGATAAAAGGTTTGTGGCATAATTTGCCCCATAATTTTGATTAGTCGATAATAATTATATTTATGTATAATATTTTGGTGTTGCTCTATATGTGATTAGTACAAAATTGTGATGAATTATAATGGCTAACTTTAGCTACAAGTTGGACATAACTTTGATGTAGCTTACATTTTGGTAGATTGACCCATGGTTTCAGTCGAAAGGGAGTAGATATTAAAGTTAAGTGCTCTATGTTTAGATATATGTAGAGAAACTAGAATGAAATGAAAAGGTAACTTATTTGGAGTAATAAGAAATCTTGTATAAGATTAGTGCTACCAAGAGGAGTTGGTAAATGAAGTACGTTAAAGTTACTACAAGTGATTAATTAAGAAAGATCGATTAAGCGGTTGGTAAGAATAGAAGGCGAAAAATCGATTTGAATTTTTGATGAAAGGTGTAGAAGAAGTTAAATAATACGAAAGAGTGGAAGAAAATGTTTTAAAAATAGGGCAAGTGTGTTAAGGATAAATTATAGTGGAACTATACGTATTTCTGATAACCTGACCATATGATCAAGGGATAATAGAATGTGTGTGGTAAATAGATGCATCGGTATGTTGAAATGAATTGGTACAAAGAATGATTGTTGAAAAAGAAATGTGGATATGAATAAGATGATGTAATTGATGGAAAAAGGAATCCTAAATTATATACGTGAGGATGTTGTAGAAATTTAGATAAGAGGATATCGATATTACAATATGAAGAAAGTAATAAAGTTCAATTTATTGAGGAAGGAATTTTGATTTAGAAAATGATTGTGTTCGATATGGTAGAAACTCGGATAAGTATATATATTGATAATATGATACAAGATATAAGTTATGGATTAGTGTTATTAAGGCAGAGATCCAAACATGAGTTGTTAATACAATTTATTTAATGAGCCACCGGAATTGTTATGAGAATTAAAGTGACATAGCAAAAGTGTAGATATCAGTGCATTTGAGTTTCCAGGATTTCTTAATTGATGGAACAATTTGAGTATTAGTAAATGAATAAATTTTTAAATTTAGTTCATGTTAGAGGCATTATGATATTGAAGAAGTTTAAATAAAAGGATGAGATTAAGAAATGGAGATGTGATACCCTCACCTTTTGTATGAATGTGAATCATGAATTATCTTCTTATGGAGATGAGATTATGGATTGGTGTATTTAAAGCTTATGTTCTTCAATTGTTCTAAGTGTTGAGAGCTAAAATGAATGGCCTTGCTTGGTTTGTGCATGTTTGTAGTAGAATACTAATATGAGGAGCAAGTGGTGGCCGGCCATGTGATGTTTTAATAAAGGAAGAGTGTTTGATTTTAATTGTGAAGAAGAAAATGGGAGAGATGAGAGGAACCGGCTAATGGAGAATTTGGCACCAATTTGACTAAGTAAAATGGGCATTTGAATTGTTGACTTCCATGTAAACATATATATATATATAGATTAATGAGAGAAAGAAGGTTGAAGGGAGAAGTGGCCGGCCAAGTAACTTTGGTCTTCCAAGTTGATTTTGTAAGCTAGTGTTAGTCAAAGAAACATTAAACAAGTGAGACCCATGAATTAATGTTGGGAGACTTGTGACCATATATTCATATATATGTATTTTTGGTTGGTGAAAATAATAAATTACAAGGCCAAGTGTCCGAGAAAGAGAAAGAGAGAGATCACTTTGGTTAATTAGCATCCGGCCAAATGAGAGGAACCAAAGACCATTGCTTCATTCGGCCATAGAGAAGATTGAGAGAAAAGAGAAAAGAAAAAGGAAAGAAAGAAGAGAAGGAAGAAGAAGAAGAAGAAAGGAGAATGAAAACAAAGAAGAGAAGTGAAGTAAGAATTAAAAGGAAGAAGAATTCAAGAGAGGAACTCAAGTTCTTGAAATCTTGGAAGCTTGGAGCCAAGTGGAAAGCCATCTTTAAAGCTATCTTGATCTTGGAGTCCTTGAAGAGCTTAAGCTAGAATTTGAGGTAGGAGAACTTCTAACTCTCATAATATAAATTTAAGGTCTTCTTCTTCTCTTTTAAACTCTATTAGATGTGGTTCATAGCAAAAGAAACCATGACTCTTTGTTGGGAGATAAACCAAACTTTTGGAATCAAAACTAAGCATAGAGATGATACTTGATTGATTTGCATGGTAGTGAATGATGGGAGGAGAGGGAAGAAAATTATGAGAACTTTGGGTTAGGGTGACCTTGGGAGATAAACAAATGGATGTAAAATGGTAATTGGTACATAAAAATGAACAAGAGTGGAAGATGGAGGTAAAAACCAGAAATTGACAAAAGCCCGGAAGAAATCCACCCCCGGTGGGCGCCCGCCTGGACATGGCTCGGGTGCCCGCCTGGGCATGGCTCGGGCGCCCGAGCTACAGTGTGCAAGAAAGACCCCCTCAGTGGGCACCCGCCTGTGAAGAAGGTCGTGCGCCTGAGACCTTGGGCACCCGCCTGAGCTTGGCTCGGGTGCTCAACCAACCTTACTGAATCTCTGCTTTGTCTTACACCTTGTTTAGTAGATACCAACTTTACCCTTAACATGTTGAACTTCTAAAAAAATTAATCCTTCTTATTCGTTTCACATATGCATTATCTTGATTATGGCATGTTGCACTTGACTTGAATTGGTGAATGGAAATTGATTCAAAACAATGATGCTTGAGGGAAATTCTTTGAACTATCTTGATTATATTGAAACGAAGGATATTCGGTTTGAGATGAGAAAGCGTACGAAATGACTTGTATTGTTAATATGAAATCACCAAGTGGATTGTGCTACATGTGAACTCAACACATAACTTACAAACCTAATGGAAAGATAAGAAAACGAAGATTGGTTGTGTGCTGGAGATTGTGAGGTACGAAAAATAAGAAGGGTCTGAGACTACCCTCAGGTCAAAAGTCCCGGAACCTGCGCAGAGTTTGGTAGTTCATACTAGTAGGTTAGTAGCCTACGAAATGAGTGCAGTGTATTGGCTTATGCATACACACGGGCGTAGCGTCGCCCTGGGTTGCCATCCTAAAGAACGCCGGGGGCGTAGCATCGCCCGGAACAAGCACGCCAGATCGGTAACCAATCCTCGATGATTGTGTGAAAGTTTAATGTGTGATGCATACACAAGATGAACAAGTTAATGGCTTAAACATTGCTAATGTATATACCTTGATATTCAAATGGCTTATGAGACTTGTTTATAAATTGAATCATGAGATAATTGCTATCATGTTGTGAATGTTGGTTTATTATTGTTTTGTCATATCATGGTCATTACATGCATCATATTTATATTGTGGGTGTATCGTGGGCATACGCCGTCCGTGCTCACGTCCCTACAGATGTCCATGCAGGACCCACTCAGGATGATTAGGAAAGGCTTGAAAGCAAAGAGAGGGGATGTCCACGCCATTGTAAAGATTGGACTAGTTTTACATGTTATAGATGTATTTTGAAAGGATGTTATAATGTATATATTTTTCATTTGATTTTGGGGTTGTAAAGGCCTTAAGGTCGAGGCATGTATAAATTATGGACTTTTCAAATATTGGATATCTTATGAATTTATATTCGGCCTCGGATGAGCTTGTATGTTTAGTTTATAAAACCGCTACATGGTTGTTTGGCAGCAAGTATATTTTGCACAGATATTTCTATTAGGTACCCGTTTTGAACAAATTTAGACCGTTATATAGTAGGGGAAGTTTTGTGGGTCCGTTACATAACCAATGTGCTTACTCTGATATAATGACTCAGTTTTCATGTTATGTGTGTTTTACACCCACCCCTCGGGTCCCCGAGCCTGGGGCGTGACAAATATTATCAATTTATTTTAGTTGATTAACCATTAAATTACAAATCAAATCAAATCATTCAATTTTTTAATTTTTTAAATCGAACCATTCATTCAAAAAATTAAGTCATTGATTTATTTAACAGTTATTTTTTTACATAAAGTGAGTCTTATCTTTATTGATAAAAATTAAAAGAAACTAAAATATCAAGCAAATACGAGTGATAGAGATTTGCATTATAGTTATTTTTTTGGGTAGAAATATCAATTTTAGTAAAAGTAAATAATAAAAAATTATCAATCCATGGAATATACAACTACATCATCTTATCAAATTACATAATAAGCATAGACAATGAGTTTGTTTAGTTTACAATAAATTAATACAAATTTTTACTCATAGTACAAATTACGATATTATAAATTCTGCAAATTTATACTAATTTTTACAACTCTAAATACCCCAACATTACCTTTTCAATTGGGTGAATTGTTTTTCATTTTTAACTGACTTTCCAATGATTCTTTCAATTTTTGGGATAGTAAAATCATATAAGACTTTTAGCAAAAGTCTATTTCTTGAAAATTAATTATGGAGAAACTATAAAAAAAAAAAAAAAAAAGAGTGAGTTTTTTGAATTGAACGTTTCAATAAATCAATAAAAAAAATTAAAAATTTAATTTTAACTTTTTAAAATAGATCTTTTGTATCTACGGTGGTTTTAAATTAAAAGTATAATTTATTATCCTTTTACTACGTATTTATTATTTATTATTATTAAGTATAATTTAATTATTTTACTAAAGGTTATTTTCTCTTAAACTTTTCGTTAAAAAAATATTTTTTTTTATAGAACAAATTCATCAATAGACAAATATAACGTTAAATATTCTCATCTTGCTAAGTTCTATTTGGAGCTCTAAATTTTTTGGAAAACTTCTAAAAAAATTTCAAAAATTTTAACTTTCTATCAAGGTTGACCCTTAGCTAAGACCAAAGAGGCCTAGGCCTCTTATTTGTTTCTATAGTTACGATAGAGTAAAAGTTTTTTTTAACCCAAATATGACTGTCTATTAACTTTTAAGAGCCTAGAAATAATTAATTCATTAGGATTAGCAAAAAATTTGTTGTTTTTGGCAAAAAAATTAACTTTTTGGTAAAACGCTTTAAGTAAATGCCTTATTTTTAGGATTGACATTATGTCTCGAAAACCTTGGAGTCGAGTCTGCTTTTTGTAAATTAAATTTCATCATGCGTTACTTTTTACATCAACTTTTGATTTTTTTTTTGAAAACTCCAAACGTTATACGGTGTATCTTTCCTCTGTACAAGTATAACAAGTGAAGATAGGTTTTTTAGATAAAAAAAAAAATTAAAATTAAAAAGAGAATATGTGTTGAATTGAAACCAAAATGTGTGGCCAAAAAATATCTTGTCATACCCCTAACTTAATTGTTCGAGATATAGCATGAAAATGTAGGAACTAATTAAAATAATTATAGCCTATTCTAAAGTCAAGTCATAATATAATAATAATAAAAGAACTAAATTTCTCATTCATTCCCATATTAAATAAATAAAAACAACATCATCAACATAAATCTATTGTCGTACCCCAGTGATATAATCCTAGACTTACTTAGCCAAAATAACATAATAATAATATAATCTCAAATGTAATAAGTTTGGAACCCACACCCCAGGTCGTACAAATAAAGATACAATGATCCAACATAATAAATAACATAATGGGTCGACCCATTATCTCAACTCAGCTCAAAGTAACTACTCTCTAACCTCGTCGAATTACTTAAAATATAAATTGGATGAGAAAACTTGCCCAGTAGGTAGGACTGCGCAGGTGTGCACGCGTGGATAATAATCAAACATATAATATAACTCACAACAATGTCCATAATATATATAATATAACAGTGCAAATGTGATGTAATGCAATGAAAAATGCACTCTCTAATCTCTATCTATCCCCAATCTTATCCTGAGATGGGTGACGCTTAGCAAAGTACGCGAGGTCACCAATTACATCGTTTAGTACTTATAGCAAACATATATCTCAATATATATATCACAAGTGGGAAACAGAGTTACACTCCTATAGGTGTGAGATTCAGAGGCACCGAGCTATATTTTCTTGGCCTTTCTGTGAGGGAATCGAGTTACACTCTTAGTCAGACATCTGTTTAGCTCAAGTAAGGTCCAGTGCAGTTCGAAGAAAATTTTATAATATATATATTATCTCAATATTAACGTTCCAACTCCAATTACTAAGCTTTATTTATATATTTTGACTGGAAATCATCTAGTATTTTTTTTTTTTTAATCAAAATCTCATTTTATCATTTTCTCAGAATCATGGACCCTATCTATATATATAACCTGTGCCTCGATACATTAATAATATAAATATGGCACTTTTGACTAATTAATAATTATAATATCCAATCGAATGACGCAATGCTAAGCCCATGCACATGATATACTCGATCATATAAATAAAATCTTAATATAAAAATATATTTCCATTAAGCTTAATAATGATTAGAGGTTCATTTAATCTTTAAAAATCATTAATATATAAATTTAGGCACAAAATAGGCATTTAAAAATCAAAATCTAATATTTTTTTGAAATTCTGCCAAATAGCATCCCAATGCCAGGTCTACCATCTCAATGCCACACCAAACGCCAGCATCTAGAACCCATTATCAACTGTCATCCAAACACCAGTGCCTAAAACACCCAATTTTTGTGTTCAGTTACAATACAACCCCAAACTTAAAAATCAATTATATATAAACATTTAAATATCTCAACAACACTTTTCTGTAACAATAGAATTAAAAATAATTCAAATATATGTAAGATCTCAACTCATATGCACATATATAACCACATTCATATATCACATGTATATCTCGCAAATCTTCCAAAATCTCAACCAAACCAAGCATATAACATGTCAAAATCATCCTAGCAATGTCTAGAACACAAATATAAGTCTCACCTATTTTTGATCTGAAGAGAAAAAATAAATAAATAGATTTTAGTTTTGTAATACCCCTCACTTTTGGGTGTAATGGTATTCTTCAATGGAATAAGAGTGGATGTGTTTTTCGGAGTTGAATTTGATGAGTTTAAGCGTTGGATGCGTGTTAAGGGCTTTTGGATGCAAGGTGTAGGTGTTTGGAAGTCA
>JAVXUM010176206.1:1335-11596 GCA_035590655.1 Pouteria glomerata
ATGGCTTTTCCATAATACATTTTTATATTTTATTCATCAACTAGTCCCTACTGATCAAAGAGCACAAGTTAATCAAGCTAACATCAGAGCCCGCTAAACATTACAAGTCATAAACAATCATTTGCTAGTATGTAAAAAAACACAGGAAACAATTAAGACACAGATAAACCCAATGCAATGCCTAAGTAAACAAGCAAGTCACAGGTAAACCCCAAATGCAATACTCGAGTAAAGGAACTAAATCATATTGGTAGTTAATAACGTTTAACTCGAGATACTTTGGTATTATAAGGAGCGGACCTTTTTCAACTGAAACACGAACCATAGGATTGAAATCTTTCAAAGAATCACAACAAATCTCAGCAATAGATTTCCCCGATAACGCATTCTCATCAGGAGCAATTAAAAAATTTGCCGACAATACTTCTTCGGTCACCGGGCGATCATCAATTAAGGTCAAACTACCTACGCCAGCTAGAACAATGTTCTTGCAAAACTGCACCCCTCCCCCCCCCCCCCCCAAAAAAAAAAAAAGAGGCAATATTAGCACAGTATGCCTGTAGATTCAGGCAATAAAAGAATAACTATATATTAGCCCAACGGAATAAAGAGCAACTTCAAAAATTGATTTTGTTTTTCATTTTTGTCATTGATAATTATACAAATGCCTTCCCATATTTGAAATTAAGGAATATATTCACAAATTTACCTCAGCAACGGCTCCTCTGAGTCCACTGACTAATATATGAGCCTTGCTCAGCCTAAACGAAATACGAAACAATCAAATTTCACAGACAAAACACTTTAATTAACCTATGAAAAATTAAAATTTACCCAGCATTATCATGATAGTTAAGCTAAATTAAGCATTAATTCAGTGAAGAACTAATTGAAACGAAGGACAATCCAAAGCCCAAAATGTGGAAACAGTACATAAAAAGATAAAGCAAACAATTACCTTCGTTGGGCGTCAGCGCCCCAAACCCTAATCTGTCGATCATACAAAGCAGTTTCCTGCTCCGTCAACTCCTCACCGTCCATATCCAGCTTCGACCTGTGATAAAGGCAACATCTTGTCAGCATAATCACGCATATATACATACGTACACGTATGAATAGATAGAGACAGAGAGAAAGAGAGAACAGAGCAAAACCCTAAGCCCCAAATCAGATCAAACGGTGATGAGGCTCGCTGCGCCCTAAGGGTTATTCGAGGAAAATTGGAACCTATCTGTAGGGGTAATTTTGTAAAAAGAAAATTACACTTTCCACCCCTAAACATTACACATAATTCGAGAAACCTCGTACTTACCTCCCTCAGACCCTAATATTTGGAACAATTGCCTCCTTCTGTTAGTTTGTACGTTAAAGTCTAACAAAGTCAACAAGTCAACCAAATTTTTTACTTGAAAAGACAAATACGCCCCCAATCAAATTCAAAACAAAATCAATCCTCCCCACTGATCATCCCCAGCCAAGCCTCCGTCGCCCAGGACCAGCTCCTAGACAAATACGCCCCCAATCAAATTCGAAACAAAATCAATCCTCCCAACTGATCATCCCCAGCCAAGCCTCCCTCGCCCAGGACCAGCTCCTAGACAAATACGCCCCCAATCAAATTCGACACAAAATCAATCCTCCCAACCGATCATCCCCAGCCAAGCCTCCGTCGCCCAGGACCAGCTCCTCCGCTCCGCCACCACCCCATCTAGCCTCCAAGTCATCCACCTCCCTCTTGTAGACATGTCCAGCATGATCACGGACAACATACCAGTCCTAAACCGCCTCTCCATCATCTTCCACGAGTCTCTCCGCCCTCTCCGCTCTGTCCTAGTCGAGCTGGACCGCCGTCAAATAGGAGTTACCCAACAACAGCAGCAGCATACCTAACCAGCCGTCTCCTCTCTCCTCCACTGCATTGCTGGCCTTCAGTCTTCCCTCCGCCACCAGTTCTCCACAACGTCTTATTCTCTCTGTTGATAATATATTGTTATACTTTGGATGTCATGTGATCAATATAGTTTTAATTAATCAAAGATTAGCCACAGCATCTTTGGTTATGCAAAATTGTATATCAAGTACTATTATATCACGTATAGATTAATGACATCAGTTGTAATCAATCATATTCAAATATAGTAGATTTGATCCCACAGGAATTTTTATTATATTTGTGTGATTAATTAGGATGAAATAACAGATTATTTTTTTCTTAATTTACCCACAGGAATTAGGGAAAGGAATATAATTTGTTAGTTTCATTATAAAATTTATATATGAATCTTTGAATGAAGCTTAGCCCACAGGCAGTTTTATTTTAGGATTCATATTTGTAGTATGTTTCATGTCTTACATTAGTAAAGCATGATATTATTTGCCTCAAATTTATGTAACATAAGCATGTATATTTTATTTTATGCAGTTATGCAACCTATGAGTTTTTCTGATATCAAATTTGATGTTCCCGAATTGACTGGTGATAACTATAAAATGTGGAAAGAGATGATTCTCCTCCAGTTGGGGTGAATGGACATTGATTATGCCATTCGAAAGATGAACCACCTGTACCTGTTGATACTAGCACTCGGGCTGAAGTTGATCTTTATGAGCATTGGGAACGATCTAATCGTCTCAGTATGATGTTTATAAAGACCAAAATTTCTGCTAGTATTCGTGGTTCAATAAGCGAGTGTAACAATGTCCGAGATTTGCTGAAAGCTATTGATGAATAGTTTGAGTCTTCAGATAAGGCCCTAGCCAGCACCCTAATGACAAAGTTATCATCAATGAAGCTCACTGGTGTGAGAGGTGTGCGCAAGCACATCATGCAAATGAGGGACATTGCGGCTCAATTAAAGTCTCTTGAGATTGAGATGTCTGATTCCTTCCTAGTGCACTACATACTGAATTCTCTTCCACAGCAGTATGGAGCCTTTAAGGTTTCATATAACACACATAAGGAAAAATGGTCAATCAATGAACTTCTGACCCTGTATGTTCAAGAGGAATGGAGGCTGCTTATGGAGTCTAGTGAGAGTGCACATATGCCGATGGAGGGAAGGAACAAGTTTCAAGCCAAACAAAAGAGAAAGGGTAAAATACCCAACTCAGCTGAAATAAAGAAAACACTCAAGTGTCACTTTTGCAAAAAGAAGGGGCATTTCAAGAATGAGTGTATCAAATATAAGGCTTGGCTTCAGAAAAAAGGTAATCCAATCTCATTTGTTTGTTATGAATCTAATATGGTTAATGTTTGTCAAAACACATGGTGGATTGATTCTGGTTCTACAATCCATATTTCGAATACCTTGCAGGGCTTTCTAAATCAAAGGAAGCCAATGGACAGTGAGCGAAACATCTATTTTGGAAACAAGATGAGTTCACCTGTGGAAACTATTGGAACATGCAGACTTATTTTAGATTCTGGCTTTGTTTTAATTCTGGAAAGAACATTTTATATTCCAAGTTTCTCTAGGAATTTAATTTCAGTTTCAAGACTTGTACCGCTTGGATATTGCTTTAAATTTTCAAATGCTTCTTTTGATTTGTTTTATAAATCTGATCTTGTTGGAAATGGTACATTGTCTGATGGTCTTTTCAAAATTAATTTACAAAACAATGACGTTTATAATGCAATGCATGTTCATGATAATGCTGGTATTAAGCGTTGTGTTATGGATGAAAGTTCCTCTATGTTATGGCACCGAAGGTTAGGACATATATCCATTGAAAGGATAAAAAGATTGGTGAATGATGGAGTACTTAGTACTCTGAATTTTACTAATTTTGAGTCCTGTGTAGACTGCATAAAGGGGAAGCAGACTAACAAGACAAAGAAAGGTGCCAAGAGGAGTTCAAACATATTAGAGATCATACATACAGACATTTGTAGTCCTGATATGGACTCATATGGTCAGAAATACTTCATCTCCTTCATAGATGATTATTCACGATACATGTATCTCTACTTGCTTCATAACAAGAACGAAGCATTGGATGCCTTTAAGGTTTTTAAGGCTGAAATAGAGAGACAATGCGGTAAGCAAATCAAGATCGTGAGATCAGATAGAGGTGGAGAATACTTTGGTAGATACACTGAAGATGGACAAGCACATGGTCCATTTGCAAGGTTTCTTGAGGAGCAAGGGATTATTGCCCAATACACCATGCCTGGGTCACCAGATCAAAATGGTGTAGCGGAAAGAAGAAACCAAACATTGTTGGACATGGTGCGGAGTATGCTTAGCAACTCCAAGCTTCCAAAATTCTTGTGGACTGAAGCTCTTAAAACGGCAGCGTATATATTAAATCAGGTTCCAACCAAGGCTGTTCCAAAAACGCCATTTGAATTATGGAAGGGTGGTTGGAAACCGAGTTTGCGACATATACGCATATGGGGATGCCCGTCTGAGGTAAGAGTTTATAATCCACAAGAAAAGAAACTGGACCCAAGGACTATAAGTGGATATTTCATCGGATATGCTGAAAAGTCCAAAGGGTACAGATTTTATTGTCCATCTCACAACACTAAAATTGTGGAATCAAGAAATGCAAAATTTCTTGAGAATGACTTGATCAGCAGGAGTGATCAATCTCAGAACTCAGTTTCTGACAAAGATCATTCAGTTTTGCAAACTCCCATTACAAGTGAAAGATTGATTGTCATTCATAAAGCCCCTCGAGTTCAAACTCATGTTGAAAGACCAATCATTGGGGTTCCACAAGTTGCTGATGATAATTTGGTAGATCCGATTGACCAGCAATTGTTGAACAACGTGTTGTACAACATACTCCTCAGGAGGATGAAACTACAACATTAAGAAGATCTACTAGAATGAAGAAAACAGCAATCCCTAATGATTACATTGTGTAGCTACAAGAAACTGACTATAATGTTGGAGCCGAAAATGATCTTGAAACCTTTTCATACGCCATAAGTTGCAGAGAATCTGAATTGTGGTACAATGCCATGAAAGATGAAATGAATTCTATGGCATCTAATGGAGTCTGGGATCTTGTTAAGTTGCCTATTGGTGCAAAGGCCATTGGATGTAAATGGGTCTTTAAAACCAAAAGGGATTCGTTAGGCAACATTGAAAGATATAAGGCCAGATTAGTTGCCAAGGGATTTACTCAAAAGGAAGGAATCGATTACACAGACACTTTTTCTCCTGTATCTAAGAAAGATTCCCTTCGAGTAATTATGGCATTGGTTGCCCATTTTGACTTGGAATTGCATCAAATGGGTGTGATAACTACATTCCTCAATAGAGACTTAGAGGAAGAGGTTTATATGAAACAACCAGAAGGATTCTCCCCTAGTGATGGTGAGCATTTGGTATGCAAGCTCAACAAGTCCATATATGGATTGAAACAAGCCTCCCGTCAATGGCATCTTCAATTTCATGATATTATCTCTTCATTTGGTTTTGTAGAGAATATTATGGATCAATGCATATACCACAAGGTTAGTGGGAATAAAATTTGTTTCCTTGTTTTATATGTGGATGATATTCTACTTGCAACCAATGATAAAGGGTTGCTATATGAGGTAAAGCAATTTCTCTCTAAGAATTTTGATATGAAGGATATGGGTGAGGCATCTTATGTCATTGGCATAAAGATCCATAGGGATAGATCTCGAGGCATTTTAGGTCTATCTCAGGAGACCTACATCAATAAGGTCCTAGGGAGGTTTTGAATGAAAGATTGCTCACCAAGTATAGCACCTATTGTAAAGGGTGACAGGTTTAATTTGAACCAATGCCCGAAAAATGAATTTGAAAGGAAACAAATGCAAAACATTCCATATGCTTCTGCTGTTGGAAGCCTAATGTATGCTCAGGTTTGTACCAGACCTGACATTGCATTTGCTGTTGGAATGTTGGGAAGATATCAGAGTAACCCAGGTATCGACTACTGGAAAGCTGCAAAGAAAGTGATGAGGTACCTTAAAGAAACCAAAGATCACATGCTTATGTATAGGCGAACTGACAATCTAGAGGTCGTTGGTTACTCAGATCAGACTTCACTGGGTGTGTTGATTCTCGAAAATCAACATCTGGATATGATTTTATGTTTGCTGAAGGAGCTGTGTCTTGGAGAAGTGCAAAACAGAGCTTAACTGCCACTTCTACCATGGAGGCTGAGTTCGTTTCTTGTTTTGAGGCAACCTCACATGGTGTATGGTTGAAGAGTTTCGTATCTGGACTTAGAGTTGTGGATTCAATTTCTAAACCATTAAGGATGTATTGTGACAATTTAGCAGCAGTTTTCTTGGCTAAAAACAACAAAAGTCGAAGTCGAAGTAAACATATCGACATCAAGTACTTAGCCATAAAAGAACGTGTTAAAGAAAGCAAAGTGGTCATTGAACATATTAGCACTGAATTGATGATTGCTAATCCTTTAACCAAAGGCATGCCACCAAAGAGTTTTAAGGATCATGTAGCTAGAATGGGACTTGGTTCCATGATGTAATTTTATTGCATGAATTTTATCGGTCGTAATGAAACTCTTATTTATTGTGTTGTTTTCTCATTTTGGTGTACACATTTATGTTGAGAATAACAACCATCATTGGACCTGGAATAGATATAGGGTTTATTCATTAAGTTAAATGGGATGGTATTAAGAAATTAAGTGCATAGTGATACATGGAAGATAATACTCGTTCTTAGAGGACTTATCGCCATGATTCATGTATTTGATTTCTTAGAGGAAGGATTCTTGGTTTATAAGTAATCATGCGGATCAAGTAGGAGAATGTTGATTTTGGTCAACAAATTATGGATACGTGGGAAACCACCCACATCTTTGTTTGCTCACATCAATTTTGGTTGTTCCGCATGATCAGGAAAACCACCCATGATCATGAAAACCACCCATTATTTCAATCCATTTTCTCACGTTTTTGCAACATTTTTGATGGGAAGACGTTGCAAAGGCTGGGTTATAAATAAAACAGAGAAGGGTCCCAGGCTCAGGACAATTTCAAATACACCATCAGAGTGAGAGTGCTTGAGTGTGGAAGCTCCCTATTCTCATATTGCATCAATGGCTGGAAGTATTTTTTATTCTAATTCCGCGTTTAATTTTATGCTATATGTGTTAACTTGCATAGCTATAGGCAAAATATTTTTGTCCAACAGTTCGCAGATCACAATTGCTTCGTTAGCTCAAAGACCTCACTTTCATCAAATCGATTCTTAACGCTCTCAAATCCTCACTTTCCGACAATGCATATCTCGATTCCAAAGCGCTCTCTCGCAGAGCCATGAACTTGCTTCTCAAAGTCGACTCTATCCAGGTAATAATAATCCCAAATAAATACAAAATATATTCATATATGTATTCCGTTGGGCGCTGATCAAATGATTAGGAATGGTAAAAGATCGATTGGCAGATATTTAATTCGATTTTTAAAGTTTATTGATGGATTGTATGTGAAAAGGACTAAACTTTCATAGCGTACTTAGCAAAAAAAAAACTTTCATAGCGTTGAAGAACGTGAGATTTGGTGCAACTGGAAACAAATCAAGGATTTTGTACAGTGGCATTCATCATCACTTTGGAAAAAAAAAGAATAGCGAGGTTTGATTTGAGAAACCATGTCGAGTTGGCTGGATAATTGGGCTAGACGGAAGTCCGGCAACGGCAAGTCGCCGGAGACGTCCAATGTTGCGCAAACTTGCAATCGTTTGAGCCAGTTCTTGAGGGAGAAGGCGAGTCTCAGAGATCTAGGCTTTGAAATTGCTGGAAGGGTAGACAACAAAGTTAATTTTAGGGCTTGGTTGGTTAAAAAGAAAAATTTGTAATTTTTTGGTATATTTTTTTGTTTTAAATAATTTTTTTCACAAAAATTTGATTTATTTTTTAATTGAAATTATAAATGTGTTAATCATTAATTTTTTATTTTTTAATAAAAATTAATTTTAATAAAATATATTAATATTTGACATGATTTAATAATAAATTAGGGTTAATTACTTTTACGTCTCATGTAGTCAGACCTATTTTTACTTTTACCCCTTCAATTCTATAAATGTGCACTAATATCTTTTGTACTATACACAATAGTACAACTATAAACAGATCTATCTAATTTAAAAATACGTGCAATACATACGTATATTAAATATAAGTGTTTAAGTTCAAAAAATATTGAAAGGCAAAAATGCCTTTCAAGAAATTTGCAAAGAAACGGTTAGGATTTAAATCAAAGGGTTAGGAAGGAATCTAGGGTTATGGGTACAGTGACCAAGGCCAGAGCAGTAGCAGCAATGGGCTCAGAGAGGGATTTCTTTTTGGTGTCGACCTCGACAGAGTATTCATCGTTGGATTGAAGCTGAATGAAATCAGAGAGTATTAGAGATTCGGTGGCGAGGCAGTGGAGGAGGCCTATTGTGTCAAAGACTTGGCGGTCAGCATCTCTATTGAAGCTCTGTCGATGCGTCTTTTTCACTCCTAAAGAAGTAGAACCCTATTCACTTTCCCCTTCTCTCTCTCTCTATTTGCAAATACTAAATTCCACATCTCTTTATCTTCTTTCTCAACTTTTCTGTTTTCTCCCTTAAAATCTCCTCTCCGTCTTCCAACAATTCTTGGTGTAGTCAATTTTATCTTAGATCCCAATTTTTTTTTTGTTATTATCCTCATACTTGTTTAATTTAATTTTTATTTTTATTTTTCTTTTTTTGATAAAATTCCAAATCTTCATATTGGGTATTTTTTTTCTTCTCAATTTTGTTAGGAAATCACAATTTAATTTGATTACAAGATTCAAGGGTTGAAACTCTTCAAGTATTGAGATTGAAGAAAACCCAGATTTTATTTTCCTTCTTATTGTAGTTTTCTTTTATTTTGGATTAAAAAATTAGGTTTTAATCCTAATTTGGAGACTTATTTGACTGAAGATCGGAAAAGCTTGAGAATTAAAATTTTGATTTGTGAGAAATTGAAGCTTTATTTTCTTAGTTTTTCTTTTTTTTTTTTTTTTTGATAGATGAATCGAAAGAGAGATGTGAAGCACGAATGTTGAAGAAATTCGGGTTTGTGATTATTTGCTGTGTGAAGAGAGAAATTTTGAAAAACAGAGGAGAGAGAAGAAGATAATGAAAAAGAAGAAGAAAAGAGTAATTTTATCTTTTTAATACTTAACGTAACATTGTCAAATATCACACTTTTGAATACAGTACAAGAGATATTAGTACACATTTATGAGGTTGATGGAATAAAAGTGAAAATGAGTCTAAATACAAAAATATGAAAGTAATTAACGTAATAAATTATTATTAATTTAATAAAATTAAGGTAACTTAATAAAATAAATTATTTTAATAATAATTATTATTTTAATAGTACTTTTAATTTTAATAAAATAAATATTTTAATCTAAGGATTTTTTATTTTCATTTTCAAAAAATTAAATATTCTAAAATGTAATTATTATTAATTTTAATTTTACTAATATGAATTATTTTAATATATAATTATTATTTATTAATAAATCATTCAATAAAATAAATTACTTTAATCATAAATTATTATTTTAAATTTAATAAAATAAATTATTATAATTTCAATAAAATAAAAACAGCGAAGAGAGACGGATACGTTTAAAATTAATTGGGGGCATTTTGATCTTTTCATAATGAAACTTTAACGGCTAAAGAATTTTTCTAAATTATTTTTAATATTTAAAAGAATAAGTGTAATTTATCCTTTTGTAAATAATGGGATGTTTTGTTTGATAAAAAGTAAAATAAAATAAGATAATTTATAAGTTCGTAATCCGTATAATGAAAATTTTTAAAAATTTTTAGAATTTTTTGGCAAAATTCATTATACCAAACAGTTCTAAGTGCAATCAAGATATGGAACTTTGTCCAAGCCAAGGTTTGGCACAAGAAATTTTGCTGAAAAATTCTGAAAATCGCTAAAAGTTTATCTCACTGCATGTATTATAAATCTATAATTTATCTCATTTTTTATCATACCAAACACTCTCTAAATCAAAGCACTCATTAATATTTCACGGGCAGTTTCGTACTAAAATAAATAAATAAATAAATATAATTTTGCAACACTTATTGAAGTGTGGGATTTTAGTTGCTGGTTGAGTGTTTTATAAAAATTTATAAAAGTTAAAAAAATTAATTAAAATTAAAAAATGAAAGAAAATTTATAAAAATTAATTTTATATTTGATAAAAAAATTATATAAATTTAATAAATTATATTTTTTTAATTTACAAGAATCT
>JAVXUM010176287.1:0-11589 GCA_035590655.1 Pouteria glomerata
AATCAGTGTCTAGAAGGCTTAAAATCTCTAGGTTCCACTGAAATTCGAATCTTCAAAGTTTGGTTAAGTTTTGGTGCAAAAACATGTCAATTTGGAGACTTAGAAACCGAGAAATGGAAGAAAAAACATAACCAGCTAAGGGTTGTAATTTCAGAGCTTGAACAGTATTTTAAGCTTGAAATTTTGATTAGAATCTTGTATTAAAAGTGTGGCAAAAACCCCTAATTGGTATGGTAAAAATTGGCTAAGTTTCAGTTACCTAAACATGACTATTTTGGCATGAAATTAGAACTAAACCTATGTTTAATTATACTTGTTCCAATTCTAAAATTTTTATGTTATTGATACAATAATGAAGTCGAAATGTTGATAAATGCATTGGTAGCATGTTTGTTGGTTGTCTAGTATGGTTATGAAGTGAATTTGAAAGTTATGCATGTATTGAATGGAAATTCTTTACCTAATTGGCAAATGAATATACTATGCTCTTATGATATAGAACTAAATGTGGATTTAAAGAAAAGAAATAAAATTGTTGATTGTTTGTTTATCCGGAATTGGGTACGGTAAAATACGAAGGGTCTTGAGATACCCTTGGGTTAAAAGTCCCGAAACCTGTGCAGGGTTTGGTTTTCATACCAGTGGGTTAGTAGCCAACATGTTTAGCGTACATTAGGTGTATCGTCGCCTTGGATCATGTCTTAAAGCACGTTTAGCCTATGCACTTTTATCCATTTATGGCATATCGTTGCCCTGGGGCATAGCCCTAAAGCACGTTTAGTTTATGTGCCCATTCCCTGATGATTGTACGCAAAATTGTTATGAAACGGAAATAAAAACAGAAATAATAATTATTGGAAATTTTGAAATGAAATTTTATATGTTATGTTTGGAAAATGATTGGGGAATTGTTAGTTATATGATTGGAATAGTTCTTGCAACCTATATATTTCTTCCATATATTGTTTTCAATTATATATATTATATGCTGTATGTGTGCATTCCATCTATATGTTATACATATATTGTTGTGGAGTAGCGTGAGCATACGCCGTCCGTGCTCACGTCCCTACAAATATTAGTGCAGGACCCACACAGAAAGCATATGGTGATCATATTGCAAGCTGGAAGAAAAACTAATATTTTGGGGCCAGTCTGTATTTTTTATTATGTATTTTAGAGACACATGTTGTATAAACATGATATTTTAGAGTGTAAAAACTTTAATGTATTATGATATACTGTTGTAATTAATTAAGCCCTTAGAATATTTGTGAATGGAATTATGTTCCAGTAGAATTATTATCTAGGTTGGACAGGTTTACAGATTTTAGTTGTGGGTCCCATTGTGTGACTGTTGTGTATGCTCTGATACAGTGACCAATTATCCATAATTTGCATGTTTATCACTCAATCATTGGGTCCTCGAATCCGGGGCGTGACAAGTACTGCCCCTTTCTTCATGAACCGAGCGCGGATGCCTCTAGACTTAGCGTGAGAGATAAGAGTGAAAGGTTGAAGACCAGGGGCAATAGGTAAATCAACGGGAAGAACAACACATTTGCGGCGCAATATTTCCGTTAGCGCACCACAAAATGGTATAGCAGCTTGCCCTCTGTCATGTTCTGCGGTATACACAATCTGCTGCCACATATATGATGGTAAATCTATGGACATTCCCGTACCAATAGCATAGATAAGATGAGCGCGGGAAGGTACACAATCGAAAGTTCTATTTTGGGAAAGAATATTTGTGCAGGAAAACATGTGTAGAGCCCAGAATTTATCATTCAACACAAATATCGGCCTCCTGATCCTATCTTCCCAAAAGTGACCTTCTAATAAAATTTTTGTACCTATAATTGGCAGTGGTGGGGTGCCACCATCAGGATAAGTGAATTCAGGGTTATAGACTCAGGGTAACTGAAAGACGGATGCCAAATTATCAGGTGTAAGCTCAATTTCAACCCCTCGAGCTTAACTAACAATCCGCTCTATGCCTTTCCTCCAGATTATCGACTTGATTTTAATGTTGGCAAAGAACTCACGCACTAAGTCTAGAATACAATTAGCATGAAAATGGGTGAGGTCTAACCACTGACGGCCTTCAAAGTTTTGAAACAATAACAAATCTTCCCCGCGGAATTGTTCAATCTTCCAAAATCACTCAACAACTAGAGGTCAATTTATCCAAAACTCATCAAATTTTTCTTCAGCCTCTTGCCTCCAAAATCTATTCTGATCAAAAGAACCAGACCCAATCTGCCTATTAGCCCTTTGTTTTTTTGGTCCCATTTTTCCACAAAAAAAATTCACAATGCTTAAATGAATTGAAACCAGCTACCTGTGTCCACCCAAAATCAGTGGCCCCACTACAGATGTAATGCCAATTATAAATTGTCATAAAATCAAACACATGGGCAAGGCCAAAGAAGAATCTTGTTAGTGAAGAGATGCCAGGAAGTTTGAAAAGTAACTCATCCAATTTTTAGTGCACAAGAGCTAATTGACTAACCCCACACAACCTATTGGGCCCTCCAACCATTAATTTGCTAAACAATTGAAAACAAAAATGACCCACCATGAGTCTCGGGTAGGAAGATGTTCCCAACAACACACACAAAATTGGCTATCCCCACAACCCAAGAGTTGAAAATAATCCGATTACCAACAATTATGGGGTAAAATAAGTTGAATTTTATAGGAAAAATTAGGCCCTTGGTGCCCATATGACTAATTTGAAAACTATTAAAGGAGAGGAAAAACTAAGGCTTGAAGTGGAGAGAAGCCTAGGACTTACAAACCAAGAACTTGAATAATGTGAAGGCAATAGTGAAGAATCCGTGCTTCCAAAGGAAGAATCCAAGTGCCAATCTTGTGCTTGATCCAATTGGGAGAGATTTAGAGAAGATTACCCAAACAAGGAAAAAAATAGAGTAGATGAGGCCCGGTCAAAGTGGTTTTACCCGAAACTAGGGGTAATTGAAAAATGTCCCAGGGTCTAGACGGTAACTTAGGGAGTCCAGACCGCAGCAATTTTTTTTTTTCAACCCATGCTCTCGGGCATCCAGACTATAGCCCTAAGGGTCTGGAGTGTGGCAATTTTTTTTGAATTTTATTTTTAAAGAATTTAGAAAAACTAATAAAACATGAAGTACACATAATGAAGTGAAACGACTATGGTTAAAATAAATTCTAAACTAACTAATATGCAGCAAACACAACGGTTCAGTCGGGAATTACTTGTATGGAGGAAGATCTAAAAGATCCCACGGCTCCACTAAACCCATGAACTGATCTAAATAAGGTTTAAGGCGATGCCTATTCACTTTGAATCTATGTTGGTTCTTTGGGTTTTCTATTTCTATGGCTCCATAGTCAGAAACATGTGTGACAATAAAGAGACCTAACTATTTGAATTGTAATTTACCTAGAAATAAATAAAGTTGTGATCGATAAAGACATACCTTCTGACCTTCGTGAAATGAACAACGTGAAATATGTTGGTCGTGTACTTTCTTTATCTTATCTTTTGAAATCAATGCATTTTCATATGCATTGTTCCTTAATTCATCTAGTTCTACAATCTGTAGTTTGCAGTGCAACCCTGCCTCATCTATACTGGCATTGAATTGTTTAATTGCCTAGTAGGCCTTGTGTTTTAATTCAACGAGTAAGTGACACGGCTTCCCATAAACGAGCCTATACGGTGACATTCCCAGTGTCATTTTATATACTGTACGATAGGCCCATAAGGAATTTACCAACCACAGTGACCAATCCTTGTAGTCTGGATTAACCATTTTCTCAAGGATTTGTTTGATTTCTCTTCTTGCAAACTCAACTTGGCCACTTGTTTGGGAATGATAAGAAGTGCCTACTTTATGCACTATCCCATATTTAAGTAACAGATTTCCCACTGGTCGATTGCAAAAGTGTTTTCCCCCATCACTAATAATTGTACGAGGCATTCCAAAATAGGAGAAGATATTTTCATGGAGGAACTTTAGCACGATTTTATGATCATTTATCAGCATGGCAATTGCCTCAACCCATTTTAATACATAATCCACCCCTACTAAAATATATTCATATCTAAAAGAAATGGGAAATGAACCCATGAAATCGATACCCCAGCAGTCGAAGACTTCTAAAACAAGAATAGGAGAAAGGGCATCATATTTCTTCATGTTAGGCTCCCTAATCGTTGGCATCTGTCACAAGTAGTGCAAAACTGATGCACATTTTTAAATAAAGTTGGCCAATAAAATCTACACTGTAAGATTTTAGCAGCAGTTTTTTTTATAGAGAAATGGCCACCACAAATATGAGAATGACAGAACTTTATGATGCCTAAGACTTCCCACTCAGGAATACATCTTCATATCATCTGATCAAGGCAACATTTAAACAAGGAAAGAACATGCCAAAAGAATACTCTAACATTACATAGGAATTTCTTTCTACCTTTGGAACTTCACTTTCTTGGAATGTGCCCGTCATTAGATAGTTTGCAATGTCAGCATACTAGGAAGAACTGGGAGCTGTTATCGTTTCTACTTGAAACAATTGCTCATCCGAGAAACTATCATTTATCTGAGTCTTATCTAAAGGGATAGCTTCAACCGATAATCAAGACAGGTGATCAGCTACGACATTTTCTACTCTCTTTTTATCTCGTATTTTAAGGTCAAACTCTTGTAAAAGCTGTATCCAACGTATTACTGTTGAACTAACGATAAAAGAGATGAACTTCTCAAGGGCAAAGACAACCACAAGTAATTCCTTTTCAGTTGTTGTGTAATTTTTCTGCGCATCATTTAAGATTTTACTAGCATAGTAGATAACATATGCTTTTTTATCTTTTCTTTGCCCTAACACAGCCCCAATGGCATGGTCACTAGCGTCACACATTAATTCAAAGGGTAGTGACCAATCTGGAGATTGTAGAATAGGTGTTGTGGTTAGACAACCCTTAAGTGTATCAAAGGCCTTTTAGCACCGGGGCGTCCATTCAAATGGTGTGTCTTATGTCAATAATTGACACAGGGGCTTGGAAATCTCACTGAAAGACTGAATAAACCGCCGATAAAAACTAACATGCCCTAAATGACCTAATATCCTTGACGGTTTGTGGAGTGGGAAGTTTTTGAATCAGCTCTACTTTAGCTTGATATACTTGGATGCCATCTTTAGAAACTATATGTCCTAGCACAATACCCTGAGTTACTATAAAATAGCATTTCCCTAATTTAAGACTAAATTTTTCTCTTCACATCGGGCTAACACTAGATCAAGATTTTTCAAGCACTACTCAAATGAATCCCCATAGACAGAGAAATCGTCCATAAATACTTTAACGATCTCTTCTACTATTTCACTAAAAATGCTTATCATGCAGCATTGAAATGTGGCAAGTGCATTACATAGGCCAAAGGGCATTCTTTTGTATGCGAAGGTGCCAAAAGGACATATAAATGTCATTTTAGATTGGTCCTCTAAACTAACCTCTATTTGGTTATACCCCGGGTAGTCATCTAGGAAATAGTAATATGAATAGCCTGCTACTCTTTCTAGAACTTGATCTAAAAAAGGAAGAGGAAAATGATCATTTCTAATAACTGCATTGGGCTTTCTGTAGTCAATGCAGACGTGCCAGCCAGTCTAAATTCGAGTTAGAACCAACTCATTATTCTTATTCCGAACTACAGTCACACCAGACGTTTTAGGTACTATTTGTGTAGGACTTACCCATTTAGAATCAGAAATTGGATAAATAATGCCTACATCAAGCAATTTAAGCAATTCAGCTCTTACTACTTCCTTCATGTTCGGATTAAGTCGTCTTTGTATTTGACGAACTAGTATAGCATCCTATTTTAAGTATATCTGATGTGTGCAAAGGAGCGGACTTATATCTGTCAAGTCAGCTACTAACCACCCTAAAGCTTTCTTATGACTTTTGAGCAATTCAATTAACATGCTTTCTTGCGTGGAAATCAGTTCTGAAAAAATATAAGTCTCTCATTCACCTAGAAAAGCATATTTTAGATTTTGGGTAGGGGCTTTCTATCAAGACTTGGGGCTTTAATTTCAGAAGATTTAGCTTTATTCAAGAATAGGCCTAAGTCTTCAAAAACTGGAACCCAACTATCGACGGACATTAATGGACAGACTTCTAACTATTCAAACATTCTTTCTACGTCGGTACTCGAAGTTGTAGAACTGAAGCTTTCCTTGGTAAAACAGATTGCCCTCTCTAAAGGTCTTCTACGAATTCCCAGTCGACATAGTCTTGAACTATGTCTTCTGCTAAATCAACTTCTTAATTATTAGACACCTCCTTTGGTTGCTTTGTAACATGGAAAATATTGGTTTCAAATTCGATGTTACCAAAGGACATCTTCATGGAGCCATTTCTACAATTGATAAGAACATTTGAAGTTGCTAAGAATGGACGTCCAAGAATAACTAGTGTCTGATCTGGAGCTGATAAACTAGTTAGTGGTTGAGTGTCCAGTATGATGAAATCAACTAGGAAATAAAAGTTCTCTACCACGTGGGACTTTAATGGATCTATATGCTAGTTGTAGAGTCACATGGGTAGGTTGATTGTGCATCATTTGTGTTATATTACCATGATTTCATTGTTGTTTGTTAGTGTTTTAATCCCATAAGTCTTTGATTTTATCGTGATATTGACACACTTGTTGAATTTTGTAAGATTGGAGGTCCAACTTGCCAAGGAATAGAAAGAGTGCGAGCAAAACCTGAAAAGAGTTAATTTTGGAGCTGGTGAATAGTACCAGGGGCGTCCCACCTAAGCTCGGGCGCGCCACTTGGGCTAGGGCTCTCCCAGAGAGTGCATTTTTGGACTTTCGCTTGGACAATTAATCGAACACTTGATGAGTGCCCCCAGAGGCTGTGTTTTGAGCTGATTTTATTTAGGTCTTTATCAAACAGTTGGTGGAACAGTGCCAAAGGCGCCCCACCCTAGCAGGAGCGCCCCACTTGTGTGACCTTTAGGTTTCTTCATTCTTGTAAAAAGGCCATTTTACCCCCACTTTTGGACTTGTATAAATAGGTCACTCTGACTAAATTCAGGGAATTATTCAGACAATGACTTAACACTTAGAAAAGAGAAAGTTCAAGTCACTTTCTCCTAGGGTTTAAACATTTGATTTTCTTGTAAGTACATTTCAATTTCAAAGTTTGGTTCCTATATTTCAACCTTCAGTTGCCACTTGAACAAAAACGTCATCATCGGGCCACATAATCTCTTCCTCAATTGATTGAGGTTTTGTGTTACTACACTCTCCTTTTTCAAATCTAATCTAGAAATTTAAACAAAACATTTAAGTCTATAGTTAGCTTAAGTTAATCTACTACGTAAACATGCAATATGATATGCAAGACTCCCCATGTCCCTGGGTATTCCGACCTAGGCTCTGATACCAACATGTCACGCCCCAGATCTCGTAACTCGAGGGGTGAGTGATTAATCATACAGAACATGCACTAACATCTTAATTTTCCTTATCAGAGCAGCAAAACAGATATATAATGAACCCACAACATAAAATAAAGCAAAGAAACTCAGACCTAGACTACTACTAGGTCATCATGTCCAACATATCTTTATCACTGTTACATCACATAGGCCTTATGGCCTTTACAATCAAAATTGAATAACTTTTTCTAAATTAATGTCATTACAATTCCCAAAAGAATATTTTATCATACATAAACAAAACTTTATCTAAAACGGGGATAACTCATGCATGTGTACTCTTAAATTTTTCCCATGTGTCCTCCTAGTTATCTTGATTAGTACCTGCAACAGAATCTGTAGGGATGTGAGCACTGATCCTTTTGTGCTCACGAAACTTCAAGATAGCATGTATAAAATGCAAGATAATTATGCTAATAATTTACTTTCCAAGAATCTAATACTTTTGAAAGGTTCAAAACTTGTATCCTAACCATATAAATGTTAATCAATGTGTAAGCCTTTATCAAATATCAATATCATAACTATAATTTATCAAATAATCAAACATAGTAATTAATAAATCCCATACACAATATTAACATTTATCTTTCATTCACATATCCATCACTCAAATCATTGGGGGTTGGGTATATAAATTACATATCATCTTTTATGGGTCTAGACCCAACGGAAACGATAAACCGAACGTCATATTGTGAGCTATTAACCCACTGGCATGAACACCAAACCCTGCACAGGTTCCGAGTTTTTCAAATCAAGAGTAAAACTCATGACTCTTCTTATTTTTCGTACCCCACCACATCCCTTGGCACATAACAAATCATTTTATCACATTTAGTTCTCATTCAACATCGTATGTTTTCCACAACTCAATCATGTTCCAATTTGTCAAGCAACTCATAATTTATTCATATACCATTAAACTTTATCACCACATTTAAACACACAATAATTAACATAGCTTTAATAACTAATATAATAATCGCCATCATTTCAAGCTTACAAAAGATTATGCTATATTTCAATACTTTATTCTATAATATAATTATTATACCCAAATTAAGTGAATTAATAAGTTATTAATGAGGTACGATCCAACTATTGAACAATTTAAGCGAAAAGTTCAATTTTCAGTTTTTTGAAGGCTCATGGGCACCCAACCTATAGTCATGGGCACCCCACTTCTTGTTATAGGCACCTATCTGCTTCCTAGCACAGTTATCTTCTTTGTTTGGCCCAAAAATGCAAGTTCTAGGTTTCCAAAAGTTGCCTCATTCCATATATAGTCAAAAACAAGGTTTTCTAGTTGTATTCTAGTGTCAAAATATTCCAAAAACCAATAAAAACCAACTCTTATCATTGCACTCTTTCCATGTTAAATCTAGGTTCCAATCTCCCAACCAACATATGTAGCTTTATTTTCTTCCATAATCTATCATACTTCTAACTGATCTTTACAAAATTATATTCTCTACTCCTTTACATTATATATATACTAAAATAAGTTAAAGAATCCCTGCCTCAATTTGAGCAAGAAAAGCAAGAAAATAGTGAACTTTGAACTCTTGGGTTCTAACCTTTGATAGCTCTAACTCTCTCTTCTTCAACTCTTCCTTCTTTGATCCAAATCACCCACAACACCATAGAAAAGTAAAACCTTAAATTATTCTCTAATTATTCACTTATAAATAACTTAGGGTTGTATCAAAATGGGAGAAAACTTACCAAGATCAAGGTTCTTTCAAGTTCTTCTAGGTGTCTTCTTCTTTGTCCAAGCTCTTCCTTCTTCCTTTCTTCTTTTTACCCGGTTGCTCTTATTATCTACATAATTTTTCTCTCTCTCTCTCTCTCTTCTCTCCAACTCACATGTACATATATATATTTTTAATGTTTTCTACAAGTTTGGAAGGTCTCGCCTTACACCTAAATCGTTTTTAGGTAAACTACCCCATCCCTTCCACTGTTCAAGCCATACTTTTTTTGACAGGCCTTTTTTTGTACAAGTAGGGCGCCCCACATAATGTCACGAGTGCCCTACAGTGCCACGAGTGCCCCACCCTAACTCAGATGGGTGCCTGCCGAAAGCTAGTAAACTTGGGTTTTCAGAGACATTTCATCGAACAGCTAGAGGGTTCACTACAGGAGCCCCATACTTTTTCATGGGTGCTCTTTAGGGGTCATGGGCGACCGTTAAAAACTATGGGCACCCCTGAGCTTTCACCTAAAGTAAAATGTCTAATTTTGAACTATTGACCCATTTCTCTCAAAATTTTCAACTCTAAGGCATCCATAATGACTAATACTACTTCATTAACATAGTATTACACCAAAAACTTGTTTAAAATCATAAATTTATATCCATACTAAAATCTGGGATATTACACTACCATTGGTTAGTTTGACTTATCACCTAGTCCTTATAATTCTACTCTCTTTATTTGTCACTTTGATTCTACCGTGGTTTTTCTTTTATTCTATGTGGATGATATGATTATTACTAGGAATGATTATCTTTCGTTACTATCTATCTTAAGCTAAATATGCTTTTGAGATACTCTCCTATGCTAGGTTGTCCAACGAAAAAACTGCACTAACAACATTAAAGACTAATAGTTGCCTCATATCTGTTGATTTTGTTCTTCTTTTGCATGTTTTTATTTATCATCTTCCAGTTGAAATCTCATTTATCACACTTTTAGCAATCATGCTATTGTTCTTCGTATTATTTGCTATGTTAAGAGCACTTTATTTCATAATCTTTACTTTGTGGCACACTCATTCTTAGAGTTATGAGCATAATCTAATGCTAATTGGGTTGCTGATCCAATTGACTATCATTCTTCTGTTTTTTTTTTATGTAGTTCTCTTATTTTTTTTTTTTTAAAAGGGTAAAACACAATATGTTCTTGCCACTTTTAGTGCTAAAACTAAATAGTGCGCTCTTACTGATACTTCCAAGAGTTTCTTTGGTTGCCGGTGGCTTCTCAAAAAGATTGGCAAAAATCATTCAAGATCTACCTCTATTTGTAGTGTCATTTAGATTTGCTATAACAATATCTATGATGAGTACACGAAATATATCGAGAATGAATGTCACTTTGTTTGCTAAAATTTTGGCTAGTGGTATTTTGTATTTTGTCTTAGTTACTTCTCATAATTAGACTGTTGACATATTTACCAAGGCCTATTCACGTGAGCATTGTTGTGAAATAGTTTTCAAACATACTTTTTGCCTCTACTCCCCCACCATAAGTTTGAAGGGATAATAGAATATATGCTATATATCAGTATGTCATTTGTGTATATTGTATATTCCTATATACTCTCATTTTGATACTAGTAGGCTACTATAGTGGGTTTGTTCGTATTTGTAGCCCTAATATTCTATATATAAGCCATTAAAAAAATAATATAGACAATTAAGATATGATTTTTTATATTTTAACTATTATCTTTCATTTTAATAATATTAAATAATTAATTTATTTTAAAATTAGATTGTAAATTTTGAGCAAATGTATTTGTATCTTATCATATTTATATTCTCTTTTAATAACATCTTGCTCGTGTAAATGGTATTCATATCATATTTGAATCATATTTTTATATGGAGTTTAATATTTCCACCCCTTATGTGTAAGTGTTGAGTGATTGCACTTGAAAAGTGTAATCATTTTCTTCATTTTTAATTGTTATTAATAAAGGGTTGTTATTAATTCTTATATATTAATAAGCATTTCGGCATCTCACTTAAGTTTTGTCTTTGTGCAGCAGATGTGTATAAAGGCAAGAGAAAAGCCTGTAATTTGTGTTGGAGACTTTGAGGAACATCAAGGAGGTATTGAGGAGTTCGAAAAGAAGGAAAAACAAGTGAAGGATGAAGAGCATGGCAGCCGAAAATTATAGAGTTAAAGTAGAGGACCACAGCAGAAGAAGAAAAAGAGCTACTGTCCTCTGGCGTTCGGAGGCCAGGAATGGGGCGTTAGAACGCCAGCCAGCAAAGAATGAAGAGACAGCTACTGTCCTCTGGCGTTCGGATGCCAGGAATGTGCCGTCCGAACGCCAACCTCCAGATC
>JAVXUM010176314.1:0-11586 GCA_035590655.1 Pouteria glomerata
AAATCACGGGTTTTACTTTTTTATTTAAAACCAAAAATTAATTTTGCTTTTAAAAAAAAAAAAAAAAAAAAAAAAACCTACCTGTCAGCACTCAACCCCGCCCTCTCTCTCTCTCTTTCCTCTCTCTCCCCCTAACCTTGCGATGCCCCTCTCTCTCTCTCTCTCTTGTTCTCTCACTCTCTGATTTTGACACAAAGACAACAGTCAAATCAAGGATTGTATTTTATTAAATAGATAGGGACAACGAAGGAGATAGATCTGATCTAAACCTGGTTTTTCTTTTCCACTGAGATCCTCCCAAGGAGAGAGACGAATCCTTTGCTACTAACCGTGGGAGCAAGAAACGCTTTGAAAAATCACATAAAAAAACAATAATAATAATAATAATAATAAATAAATTAACGGTGTTTAATTAGAGAAAAAATTTGAAAATGATATAAATCAAATTTTTTTTATGTCTTCACTTTTCCTTACTTTTTACGCGCAAGTGAATTAAAGGTTATATTCAATTCTTGACATAATTTAATAATATAATTTAAATACAATATACTTATAACACAATTTATATGTGTTATTCACAATATAAATAATTTAAAAAATTAAAAAAATAATATTAAATAGAGATATCAATGGAATGAGCATAGGATGAGTATCATTTTCTCTGTCCCCGTTTAACAATACTCTTTCTATTACTCGTCCCCATCTTTATTTTGAAGATAAAAATTTTTCTTATACCGGTCCTCAATAGATAACGAATTTCTCATCTCTATCCCCGTTTATCCGCCAAACATGATAGCAACGACAAATTATAAATGTATATATAATAAATATAAAAATTATTATAAATATTATATATATTAAATAAATATTAAAATATATATATAAATTAATAAAAAAAAGTATTAAACGGGTACGGGGGCAAGGTAAAGATTATTATATTCGTCCCTATTTAGAAAACACTTTAAAATCTCTATACTCATATTTGTTATTAATATTTCATATCCTCTCCGAACAAGACTGGTAATGCCTGTGTTTGACCAAGAAAACGATGGTTTTACCATATTATTTGAACGTTTTCAATATTTGAATCAACCAAGTGCGTAGTTTCAGTTTATAATACAGGGGGAAAAACCAACCTTTTCTTTTCTCACTTTACCTCTTCAATTATTAATTGTCTCACGTTACACCTTAAACCAATTCTTATCCCAAATTGATTCAAATTGCTTATGCTGTTTAAATTGTTAATAGAAAGCAACCACAACACATCTACAGTAATTCTGTCAGGCCCCCCCACCCCAACTGTCAAATTAATGTATCATTAATTTCTGTTACCTTACGTAAGGAGTAAAGAGTGATTCAATTTAATGTAATTAAATATGTGTTTTGCCCAATTTCTGCCACTGAACAAGAGTAGATTCAAGCGAAGATGGAGATAATTTTTTTTTGGTAAGTGAAGAAAGGGATATTGATCTTGTAATCAGGTAAACTCTTATAACTAACCAACGTTTGTTATAATGGATTGATTCCAGGTACAGTCATCTTAGAGACTCGAAGTTTTTCCCTAGGTAATTTTTCCTTGTTATATCAGGGTGTCTTTCGGTTGATTTATTTTTCCGCAATTTATTTTTACCATTGATTGTGGTCAGTTAATTAAATCTGGCAAACAATCCATAGAGAAACTTTGGGTTTTTCATCAAGCATTTAGATGTATCAGTATATCCTATAAAAAGGTATACAAAATCATTAGACAACTAGCAGAGGCCTCCGACAACCTTTTGTTTTAAATCAATCACCGACACAAATGTACTTTGCTGTCTGATGATGAGTAATTAACTTCCCATGATTGGAAGTCGAAGCAAATTAAGTAGACTTATAATTCTTCAAACTTATTCCAGATTTAATTTCTCAGAAAAAAGATTAGCACCGGGGATAAGATGATATAGAAAGTCAGCGGAAGATGATTAAATGGAGCACAAAATGATCAATTGAGAATTGAAAAGAGTTGTTGCCCAATACTGCTTCAATATAAGGTAAACAATTTCAGCTATACCTGCTCATTATCCAACCCAACCTCCTCAAATGCAGAAAAAGCATCATAGGCCAACACTTCTGCCCACTGAAATATCCAAAAGAAAAAAAAATGAAGAAGAGAGAGTAAAAGAAATGAATGCAGAAAGAAAGGAGGGAAGAAGTTCAAGAAAAACCCAAAGAACAATCTGACAAATGCACAAATGGATAAACAAACCTACTTGATAACTGTAGTATCCAGCTGCATACTGATCTGAAATCACAAAAATATTGGACGAGTTATGCGTTGTACAGGAATAAAGACAGATTCTAATACTAAGTTAAACAAGTGATCTAACCTGCGAATATATGACTAAAACTACAAAGAAATCTGTCCTCTGGCAGCAGTGGGATTACATGTGTCAGTCCACCCACTCGTTGGTCAATATCATATATTGATTCTTGCTCACCCAGAACATATTTTGTGTGAAGTTCCAAATCTACACCTGCATACCGTAACTACCAAAAAAAAAAAGAAAGAAAGAAAAAGGTAAGAATGGTGAATATTTGAACCGTTGAAAGATTTGAGAGTGACCTATGAAATATCCTTTCCCCTTTCCTCCAACCATCAAATTTGAAATTTCCATACTAGTGTAGTTGCCAATCAACCATGCATAACAAATTCAGTGTCTAAAGTAAGATCAATGTGAAGATCAAGACACACAAAAATTTTAACGAGGAAAACCCTTCATAACGCAAAAGGGCAAAAATTGAAAAACCTCGGGTTGATGTGGAACTCACCCTAAAACTATAAGCTTAGAATCTTTGACACCTTATCGAAAGTCTAAGTATACAACACTTTGACTCTTCACCGGTTGAAAATTACCAAATTTTGGACTTAATAAAATTGAGGAAAATAAAAGAACTAAATATATATGCATGGATAAGTAATAACCCTGGGACCCAAAAAAAAAAAAATCAATGTCATCTTTTTTTTTTTTCCTTACACCCACCAAAAAAAAAATAAAAAAGCCATATTTTTCAAGAGTTAGAATGGGGTAGTTCTATCTGCATTCAATGTTAGAATCAGGTCTAATTCTATCTGTATTCGGTGAATCTTTTGTAACCTTTTTATATATAGTAGATTGACTTTTAAGTTAGTCGCTTTATAGATTCGAGATTTTACCTAGAAATGGTTCTAAGGTTTACCTCATTAAAAATCCTGTGTCCTCTCTATTTCTAATTAATTATCGTATTCTCCATTAGATAGTATATTTGGATTTTACAGAGTTCGAGTATTTTAGGAGACTAATTTGTTGGGTATAAAGATGAATGAACAACTCATGCCCCAAACCTCACAACCTCAAGTTAAAAGTGGTAATGATATGACCTTGGAATGTGAATGTTCATGAATGAGTTCCCATATAGGCATATCATTTTTGTCAAAATCAAAAAATATTCGCAAATCACCCTCTTTGTGAAGCCAGTTCCATGGTACCCACCAAAACTGAAATACAAGTGGCAGCAGTGAGTAGTAGTAAAATCAAGGTGGTTGCATGCCAATCAAATCTGTTTCCCAAGTGAATAGAGTGGACAAGAAATGGGTGTAACTCAATTGTGCTCTAATAATTTCAATTCTTTCCTTTAAAATGCTAAATGTTTGCGTGTAATTCAAGTTCTATAAAATCAAGGTGGTTGTATGCCAATCAAATCTGTTTCCCAAGTAAATAGAATGGACAAGAAATGAGTGTGGCTCAATTATGCCCCAATAATTTCAATTCTTTCCTTTAAAATGCTAAACGTTTGCGGGTATTCATGTTCTGGAATTTTCACATTCTAGTGAAGATGGTCGGTGGTATTTTCCTATTGCTTTTACACTAATAATAATCTAAACGTTTGAGTGCTTTCTATCTCATATATCTTGAGAAAAAATTGCAGTGCGAACCTCTCCTCTTTACAATCCCTAAACATACAAACATCCCTGATCACATCTAGCAATTTTTTGCAGAAAACGAACAATCCCAAAAACCAAACAACAATTACCCATAAATAGAATCAAAGAGACCCCACAAGTATCAAAAATTCAGCTAATTTTGAAATACAACAAGGGTTGAACTTACATTGAAAGCCGCAAGTTGCCCAGGTTCGTTGCTTGAAAATTCTTTCACTAAATCGCACGCCTTCTTAGCATACATCTTCTTAACTAAAATGGGTCACCTCCGCAGCTGCAATTACACGAGAAATTTCATCAAATCCCACCGTATCCTACTCAAATTGAATTAGGGTTCTTTGTTCTTCGCTGAAGGAAGCGCGATTTGTAAATCAAATTAGGAGGCAAACTTACCAAGGCAAATTGATTTTGATGGAATCCTGAACTTGAGAAAGTCTAAAAGTGAAGGAAAGTGAGAGATTTTGAAATGAATTTCGATACCTATGTATTTAAGGAGTTTGGCAGGTGTTTTTCACACTTCTCTTTTGATATTTGAAGCGTCAAATGTGTTGCGTTTGACGCTGTGTTTCGTTGGAAGAAAGTGAAATAACACAACAAAAATTTCGTAGTGTTACTTTTTTTTTTTTTTTCTATTTCGATTCTCGCATTTTAAATTTTAGGTGTGTTTAGAGTGATAAAAAGTGAGGTAAGTTGTGAGTTCGTAATACGTACAGTAAGATAAAAAGTGAATAAATTTTAGAGATTTTCAAAGTTTTTTTTGTGTTTTTTGACAAAGCAAACGGTGCTAGGAATTTGGTGGTGTTAACTTTTTTCATAGTTTTATATAAGTTTTAGCATTTTTTACTTTATTCTTTAATAATTTAATTGTATATATTATTAAGATATTTCCCTTAATTTTTTAATAAATGAAGCAAAATGAATATATTTAGACCTCTAAAATTTAATGATGTCCCTTAAATTGAAATTACAAAGTATCTCTACACCTCAAATCCTCAACGCTTGGCTAAATCAACCAAGGTGCATTTGTATATTCAAATTTTAGCAACTTTTGATATTTTTTTAACCAAAAGTTGTTAGTTAAAATTTTTTGTGCGTTTGGTAAACTAAGTAATAATTTTTATTAATTTTTAACAACTTTTTGCAATTTTTAAGTGTTTGATAAAATTTTTGATTATTTTTAATAGCCTTTAGTAACTTTTAATAATTTTTAACAACGTTTTTTTGGATAACTTTTGATTTGATAAGTTAGTGTAACTGAGAAAATTAATCAAAATTACTAATTTACTAAATACTCAAAAAGCAAAAATTAATATTTTTTAATAAAAATTGTGCCTCCAAACCCACCCCAACTATCCAAACACCACACAAACACCACGGCCAACAATCACGGGCCAAAACAGATTCCAAGTAATCAAAAACTAATAATTAATAAGTTATGAATTTTTTTTTATTGTGTGCATCTATATAATAAAACAGATCCTGATTCTGTATAATAAAAACAGATCCTTGATGGGACAGTTGTGTGCATGTCAATTTTTGGGTGGGGGTGGCTAGGCTAGCTGGGCGAAAGAGGTGGGAGGGAACTGAGAGGGTAGAGGAGAGAGAGAGAGAGAGAGAGAAAAAATAGGTAAAATGCGGGTTAGGAATTTAAGGATGGTCTGGGCTAACACCAAATGCAAAATTTGTCGTATAAATGCATATATGATTATATTAAGTCTGTAGATGAGAAGATGAGAGGGGCCATACCTGAGACGACGAAGATGAGAGGTACTTGCCAGAGACGACGAAGATGATTTCTGGTGAAGACGACCTCGCCGCGACTCTGCTCCCGCTTCTTCGAGTTTGAGCCCTAGATCGAAAAGGTCGAATGTGTAGGCGGGTAACATAGTCCGGCTAAATGTTTAAGTTGTCGGGTAACCCGTTACCCGTAACCCGTGTTCTAAACTTTTATTTGTGTCGGATCATGACCCGAACAAAAAAAACTTTTAACCCAACCGTTAAACCTCGAGTAGCACCGGTTTTCGGCTCAGTTCAGATCACACCCTTAAAATTCTTAGAAACGATAACGCAATTGGAGGATTCGTAAAAATTATTAAAAGACTCGTTAAAAGTTAAAAAATAATTTTTTTGTTCATTTTTTAACTCAATAGATAATTTTTACTGGTATGAATTTTTAAATTTTTTTTAAATGTAATTAATATAGTTAAAAATTATAATTTTTGAAAAAAAATAAATTTTAATAAAAATAAGATAAAAAAATTAAAAAAAAAACACTTAAGACTAAGTGAAAAATTAATAATTCCTATTTTGCATAGGCATCCATTAGTGTATATATATATTTCATGAATGCTTTATCTTTGAGCTTTCGATGATAGTACCATTGACGCTAACGAATTAGGGCTTTGATTATTATGCATACAGATTTTTTATGTTGTTTTCCCAAATCATGAATCAAACATTAAATCATGAATCATATATATTTGCTATTCACGCACTCAAAATTTTCGAGCCGTTGACTGCACTCAATGGAAATTAGCATAAATACATAATTAAGTTGCCATTTTTTGAAATGGATGGATGCAATTTTATGCCAATCGTTGACTGTGATGGATGAAATCTGTAATCAAAATTGAACTTAATTGATTAGTGGTTTAATTTAATTTCATCCAAAATTTTTAATTATTTTTAAAATATAATTAAATTTTATATGATATTTTTACATAGGAATACAAAATAGAGCGCGCCAAGGGTTTCTTGATAAAAGAAAAATAATTTTTTAGTTAGATCGAGACCAATTAGTTTGATAATTATTTTATATAGTTATTTGATTCAATATACTTAAATATATCAAGTAGTGGCATATTTAGCATATGTCCACAAACTGCTACCCCCATTAGCCAAAAAATTTGTGTATAGTGTGAGTTTAGAGTGATAAAAAGTGAGATAAAATAAAATAAGTTGTAAGTTCGTAATTCGTATAATGATATGAAAAATGAATAATTTTTTTATATTTTTAAAAAATTTTAGCGAGCTAAACGGAGCCATATTATATATATTTTGTATAATTTTTTTATTTTTTTAATACATAATATACAAATTACTCCTACTGAATTTAAAATTTGTCTTTTTAAATACATTTGATAATTTTTTTGTATTATCAAATCAATTAAAATTTATCATATTTTTTACTCAGCTACAATGACTTACTCAATTTAAAAGTTATCAAAAATTGTTAAAAATTACCAAATATTATCAAATACTAAAAAATTACAAAAAGTTACTAAAAAATTATTAAAAATTACTATTTGTTTCACCAAATACATCAAAAATTATAATTAGTAACTTTTGATAAAAAATACAAAAATTACTAAAATTTAGATTTCTAAACGGTATTTAAGGTTTGTCATTTAAAAATTTATAATATTTATTTTTGTTTAATTTTGCATTTATTTAACAAAATTTTTGGATTCGCCCCTGGTATTAGGAAAAAGATAATAACGATATCTCACAAAAAGGAAACTTTCTCACCAACACCAATACTTACATTATCCTAGTATTTAACATTTTACTAATCATCACTATTGTTAAAGCAAGACAATACTCGACGTCAAGATATTTTACAACTACAAATACTAGAGACATATGCATGATAAGAGACTCTTTCTCTTTCTCCCTATGTAACATTAAGTATTTTCATGCGTTCTTAATTTGAACGTTCATGCATCGACCCGGGTTAGAGACTTACTATAACCACTTTATTTTGATATTTTCTTGAGTGCAAGTTCACATTGCGATTGGGAGCGGAAGCATGTAAGATAACTTTTTTTTTCACATTTTTTTTAACTTTCAAAATATATTAAAATTTAAAACTTATTTAGGTTACATTTGGTTTGCTAAAACTTTCTGAAAATATTTGAAAATCTTTAAAAACTATTCACTTTTTATCTCACTGTACGAATTGCGAACCCACAATTTATATCACTTTTTATCACTCTAAACACATTCTTATTGAGTGCTGAGTCATCCTAGAGTCTTTTAATAATCAAAAAAATCATTAATTTGAATGACTTGTTTTCAGATAACCAATGTTTGGTTTCCAAGAAACATTTGTAATAAAGTTGCGTAAAGGCTGCATTGCACAGCTATCGTTGTGTTGGCATTGAAAATAATTAATTAGTATTTCCAAAGTTTTTGCTTTTGCTTAATATAATGGGTTCACTTCATTTGCCAATTAATTCCTAATAATAAAGATTTTTTTCTGGATATTGCAATCTATATAACAAATCAAATTATTGATTTGACATTTATGTGTTAGATCAACGATTGTTATTATACAAATCAAATCAACAGCTGCTACTCATTTTTCATTTCCATGCCTTTGGCACAGGTAAATACTAGTAGACTAATAGGGAAAGATAGTCAAGAATTTTAATTCTAAAAAGCTTGCATGGTCAAAGTTCTCCAATTACAATTCACCCACCTCATATATAACTTAGAAAAATAATAATTAAAAAACTTACTTTTGTTGTAATTTAACATTAATAACCTTTTTTAATATTAATATACTACTAATAATAACAATGGTGTTTTAGGATTGAATGAAGCGATTATTAAATATTCAAAGAGATAAAGTGTAATTTAAAAAAAAAAACTAAGAAAAATTAATTAAAAAAATTACTTTTTCATAAAAAACACTTATTGAAAAGCCAATTTGAATGAGAAAGGTTATGTAATCACCTCTCGCAAATATTGCTGGAAGATAATCTTATCTTATTGCTATATATCAATAAGAATAATAGGATGAAATAATTTGCAACTAGCAAAGGCTAATTTCGTCATAGATGATGTTGGGACAGAATATATCTGCATCAGCTAATAAATCTACTAAGAACTCTTCGATACTTCAGTCAGTTACTAGTATTCATAATAATCTTGTGTATGTAAAAAAAAAAGTAATGGAGGAAGAGAGAGAGAAGAGAGATTAAGAGAAGGAGCAAACCCATACCTTAATATGTTTCTGATATTTATAGTGTGAGAACCTGACATGCTTTATATTGATTTGACTATACAATGATGGTGGTAAATGATAACATTAAATGGTAGATGATGTAAACCTTGGGACTTACAAGGAAGTAACTTATTGTATATATATTTTGCAGATCTTATCTCTTGATGCACTCGAATATAGTAAGTAAAATAACTATACAATATAATTATTAAATTATTTAGCCCCAATTTAATTAAAATATACCCTCCGATTTGGGATATTATTTATAGTCGGAAAAGTACTATTGTGATTGAGCAAGTTATTTTTTGGCCACACACTTTTTTTTCTTGGGAGGGGGTGTATAAAAACATTTAGTATATTAAAATATTAATTACCTGGGGGGTAAGATGATCATAGAGAATGATTTTTAACATCGGGGGTAAGGTGGGAGTAACGCTCGGGTCGTTGTCATTCATTCTTAGCCGTGTATGCTTTGAAAGTGATGCGTTTGCTAACACTTACACCACCAAGTTTGCCTTATTTATTTTTTTTGGGGGATCCAACTTTAATATTTTTTCATATACAATTTGAAAAAAGTTTTTTTTTTTTAATTTATCACACCCTTGTTGAGTGATGGCGATATTTCAAAGAAAGTTCATGCATGGCATTAAGACTTGCAAGGTGTAGGAGCGCAGGTGCTGGGCTCTGTATCAGGCCTAGATTGGCTGTCTAGAATTTTCCTTTTTATTTTCCTGCTATTATTTTAATAAAAATAAATAAATACTGTTCAAATAAAAATATTTATTAGAATACTTTTTTTAAAAATACAGTTAATAAAATGCACTTTTTTTTTAATAACATTTTTATTTCTCTTTGTAATTTTAAATCTCATGCATTTTTTTTTTCATATTATCTTTCCGAAAAAGCATTTTGATTTGATATTAATCTCATTTTTCTATGTTTGAATGTCACGCCCCGAGCCCGGGGGCCCGAGGGGTAAGTTTAAATCATTCATATCATGTAAACACGGTCCCCATATCAGAGCAAACAAATTGGTCACATAACAGACTCACAAACCTTCCCCTGCTATATAACAGTCTAAATTTTTTTTCAAATGGGTATCTAATAAAAAAAATACATGTGCAAATATACTCGCTACCAAACAACCATGTAGCGGTTTTCTAAATTAAACATACATTCTCATCCAAAACCACCCATCTAAACCCACATTAACAAATGTAAACGTGTAACAAGTCCACTATGTTGGAATTTCATAATTTTGTACATGTCTTGGCCTTATGGCCATTACAACCCAAAAGCAATAGAAAATATATATATTACAATGTTTTCTCAAAATATATGTACAACATGTAAAACTAATCCAGTCTTTGCTAAAAACACGTGCATCTCCTCCCTTTGTTTCCAAGCCCCTCCTAATCATCCTGAGTGGGTCCTGCATGGGCATCTGTAGGAACGTGAGCACGGACGACGTGTGCCCACGATACACTCCCATAATATAAATAAGATGTATGTAATGATCATGATATACCAAGCAACAATAAACCAACATTCACAACATGATAGCAGATATCTTATGAATCAACTTATAAACAAGTCTCATAAGCCATTTGAATCTCAAAATATAGGCATTAACAACGTTTAAGCCATTAACTTGTTCTTCTTGTGTATGCATCACACATTAACTTTCACACAATCATCGGGAATTGGGTACCAATCCGGCGTACTTGTTCCGGGCGACGCCCGGCCCCCGGCGTTCTTTAGGATGGCAACCCAGGGCGACGCTACACCCATGTGTATGCCTAAGCTAATACACTGCCCTTATTTCGTAGGCTACTAACCTACTAGTATGAAATACCAATCCTGTGCAAGTTCTGAAATTTTCGACGCAATGGTACCTCGCCCCATTCTTATTTTCTGCACCCCACAATCCCCTGCACACAACCAATCATTTCGTTTTTTTATCTTTCATTAGGTTTGTCCATTAGATGTCGAGTTCACATCCAACATAATCCATTTTGGGATTTCATGTTAACAACACAAGTCTTTCCATGAACATTCTCATCTCAACTTAAGTATTATTCATTTGACTATAATCAAGATAATTCAAATGTTTTCACAAGCATCATTACCTCAAACCAATTTCCATGCATTGCATCAAGTCATATACAGCATGCTATAATCAAGACAATGCGTATGTGAAATGAAATAAGAGGGATTAATTCAAGAAGTTCAATGTGTTTAGGAATGAAGTGGGTATATATATAAAAAGGGTACAAAGCAAGTTGGGGTCCAGACACAGGGGCTCGGGCGCCCAATACATGCCTAATCGGGTGCCCAAGGCCGCGGCGCACGGGTCAAGTCCCAGGCGGGTGCCCGTCGAGAGGTGTATTAGGAAACACTGTAGCGGGCACCAAGTCTTTATCAGGCGGGCGCCCACCGAGAGTGGATTTCTTCCGGGCTTTGCTCAGTTTTTGGTTTTTACCTCCATCTCCTATCCTTGTTTATTTTTATGTACCAATTACCATTTTACATCTATTTTTCCATCTTCCAAGGTCATCCTAACCCAAAGTTCTCAAAGTTTTCTTCCCTCTCCTCCCTTTACTCACTATCATGCAAAACA